>JAVJIF010028095.1:0-80887 GCA_038442645.1 Agave tequilana | reverse complement strand
GATATACGCAATAGCAACCATATAGTGAGAACACAAAAGAATTTATCCATATTAAACATGGGTGTCTCAAAATAACTAAACATGTATATCACTAATCTAATAAGCATGGCATTTTCATATTAATCAACAAATATCAAAAACATGCTATGAAAGATAAACATGAAAAGTATGTAAACAATATATATGGGAGTTAGAGATTTATACCAAAACCGATGAGGGCACTTCTCTAATTCTCCAAACCAAGGTAGTCCTCCCACCAACCTTCCCTTGAAAGTGATGCATCCAATTGATTCTCTTTAAGCACGGAACGCATCCACTCCAAGGTACCGCAACTCTCACGTCATGTGAGAGCCCACACCTACATCATAAACAATAGGAGAGGTGGTCTTTGGTACCCATACTCTTTTGGGTCCATGGGGTTAGTACCTTCTCTAACCCAAACAAAATTCTTTGCTAAATTTGAGACATGTAATCTATCAAAGCAAAATTTAGCAAGGTGGCCCTTACGTCCACAATGTGTACATGTGTACACATGTGCATACATGTGAGGAGTGTGTCCGTGAGGAGCATGTGTATGCCGTGGAGGGTGTGCATGAAAAGATGAAACTTGCTTCTTTCGAAACAAAGATTCCAATCGTGTATGCCCAACAACACATTGGCTCAAAGTGGAGCCCAAACAATCTACACTCTTCTTAATCATGGATATATCATTTTCAATTAAAGAAGAAGTGTGGCATGCAATAGGTGAAGTGTGTGATACTACCCTAGCATGGCAAACATGTGCATCAATCTTATTTTATAAAATAACATTTTTCTTTAAACACATATCCAAATCATTTGAAATAGAAATAATTTTATTTTTCAAAGCAACATTTTCTTTTAAAACAAAATCAACTTTTGACGACAAATTTTCATTTTTCTTCAAAATTGATTCACAATCATTTTTAGATTTTAAAAATTTATTTTCTTTAAGTGCAAGTTCTAATTGAGATCTCAATGAATCCCTTTCATTATAGACCTCAACCTTCTCTTGCAAAACATTGTTAAGTCTAGAATGCAAACTCTTATTTTCATTTTTAATGCCTAGACTTTTCTTTTTCAAAACATTATATTTTTCTATTAGTTTTTCACAAACAATAGATAGTTCTTCATTTAAAACATAGGCATCAACATAATCATCACATGAAGAACTAGCATCAAAACTATCTAGTTGAGATTCCGATTGTACCTCAAGGGAGTCATTCCCTTGGACCGTATAGCATTGTTGCGGCTCGGATTCATCTCCACTAGATTCCTCTTCTTGTTGGATTTGCAATTGAAGCTCGAAAGTGGTGGTGGTTGTCAACATATTCCACACTGCAAATGCAGAATCAAAGTTAGAAACATGTATAAAGATATTCTTTAGGTAATGTGCTTCTAATGGCCTCAAGGGCTTGTGCATTGGCCCCTATATGAATGCGATTTCTAAGATAGCATTTCTTGGTAGCCGCAAGGAAACATGTAAGCCTAGGGTTTTTAGGTACATGGACATCCTATACTTCCAAACAACAATGTTGGAAGGGTCAAAGCTAGGTGGGGTCATGAAGTCCATGGTAAACTATATGAGTGTGCAAACAAGCAAATGCAAACAATAGATTAGCAATCAAATGGATCTCACTCCTAGGATATTAAGCCTAATATCAGGAGCACTAGCTCTGATACCAATTGAAAAACACCTAGAGGGGGGGTGAATAGGTGTAAGTGCTAATCTAGTGAACTAAGTGCTCTAAATACGGAAGCTTAAAACTATTCTTGCAACACACTTAGTACAATCAACAAGTGTAGCCGAATTCCCCGTGAAGGGCTCTGGACTAACTCCTCTTGATTCCCCTAGATATGGGTTGAGGTGCTATGTGAAGCTCTTGTTGATTAAGTACAAGTGAGGCACACACAAACAACCAAGCATATAAGATGATGTATCAATATGAATATATGCAAGGCACAAATGCAAGCAATAAGATATGAATGAATGAATGATGCTTGCACAAAATAAAGAGAGAGAGTTAGAGAGACAAGTGGATCAAACGCAAACACAAGGATATGTTTCGAGGTTCGAGCCCCTAGCTCTACATCCCCGCCTACACCATCGTGTAGGATTTCCAATCCACTATCTCCCACCGAGGGAACCTCTACCGAAGAGGATTTGTTACAACAATAGGAGTACCAAACTCCTTTCTCAAACACCACCTCACAACGAGGGGTAGGCCCGTAGCCAAACAATAACCAACACCTCTACCGAAGAGGGTTTACAAACCAAACTCCACCTCTCACTAGAGGGAGCAAACCAACCCACTCAACCTCTACCAAAGAGGGAGCAAACCAATCACCCGATCAACCTCTACCAAAAAGGGATACAACAAATACAAGGGTGTTACAACTTGGAGGCTCAACAACCTCAAACAATCTCTTCTTTCCTTTTTCCCACAAACAAAAGATCCTAATAGAATAGGATAGAAGATAAGCTCAAGTGTGGAAAACTAGGTGTTTGGAAAACAGAAACTCAAAGAAAAATACTTGGGAAAAACTCTTGTAAATGATAGAATTGAAGAACAAAGCAAATCTCCCAATTTTCTATTTTCTTTGATTTTTTCAAAAACCTAAAACAAATAAGATTGGAAGTTTAAAGCCCAAAAACACTTTTGAAAACTTGTTTTAAACTCTAGGGAAACGGTAATTTTTCTCTTGTAAAAACCTTGGCCAAAATCCCAAAGAATTGGGGTTTATATAGGCCCATCAGAAAACTAGCCGTTAGGCTGATGTGGCAGCCTGACAGGCTACTGGTCGGCCGGCCGGCCGACCGCCAACGGTCAGAAATGTGACCGTTGGGGCAACCCGGTCGACCGCCCGGTCGACCCAAACAAACAGAGAGCTCTGCTCTCAGACCCGGTCAACCCGTACGGTCGACCGAGTTTGTGTCTGCCAGACGTGCACAAGTCTGTGCACGTCGGTCGACCTTATGGGTCGACCGGCCCATGGTGCGGTCGACCGTCCGGGTCGACCGACCTGGCCTGTCAGCACAAACCTGGGTCAGAAACACTGTTAAAATATTTTTTTGAAAATCTTTTAAGTCTTGTAAAAATACCCAAAAATAGTTTTATCATTTTCCATTGATATATAAACATGTGGTAAAAAGTTTAGCTCAAATATCAATCAATATGAACTATTTTTGTGTTTTATCATTTTTAACAAAAACCAAAACTTGTATTTTTATCAAACTTGATTTTTCAATAGGAAATCTGAATTTTCCTAAAAACTCATGAATAGACATATCAAAATAAGTTTGTTTAAGATATGAAGCATGTATGTATATTGAACACATCTAATATACATAAAAACCATGTAAACTTGTTTTGATCAAACTGTTCATGAAAACCAAATCCAAAACATGAAACGTGTGTGTATTGTGCACTTGAGCATATCAACTATACTAAGCTTTACAAATGGATCTAAACACACTAAACTAAAATTGGATACCTAAGTCTTCTTGATGATCTTCCATCTTCAAGTCGGCTTGGTCCCAAACGTGATCCACCGAGTGCAAAGGTATGATCTTTAAGCTTTGGCACCGAAATCACCATGAAAAGCTTCTAAACTCCTTGTTGAAGCTAATCACCAACTAATATCTTGCTAAAGGATCTGAAACTTAAAATCACAAGATTATTAGTAAACATAACTACATGAGTTAATCATCATCAAAACTAGGGTGGAAGGCCTTTGGGCCAACAGAAAATTGACTCCTGCCAAATCAGTGTCTAGGGAGGGGATTGAGGGCCGAAAGCCCGAAGATTGGTGGTTATTTAATTAAGGAACGTCTTTGATGAAAAACCTCCCACCAATCTTGCCCTGACCTGGCTGATTAGCTTATGGTCAAAGTCTGCATTATACCTCCCGTGGACAGTCTAACCAGTTAGGAGTCGTCTAGGTCATAGGTCTACCCTAACTTAGGTTAGAATTTTTTTCTTTTTTTGTTTGCTTATTTGTTTGTTTTCTTTTTCTTTGTTTGTGTTTTATTTGTGATATGGCTTATAACAACATTTTTTTCAATTTTAATAATAATTCATGTTACACATCAACCTCTTTTTCGGATATTACCAAACCGGCATATCATAACTTTAACCAACCTAGTGTGCCAGATTGGTCTTATCCGAATCATTACATGCCCCAGTCCAAATACTATGAACAAGACTGAAATAATCATCACTACTCTTCACAGAGTCAATGGGGATACAACGCCCCTGAGCCATATTGTCAACCACCTGTTCAACCATTATCTTCATATACTTCTTTTACCACATCACCAATGTTTCAGTCCTCCAATGATCCATTCGATGGGTTAGAAGAAAAAGTGGATCGTTTGCAAGATATAATGAATGATCAAATTTTTAGACTTTCAAACATTCTTGAACTAACCAACCAAGTTGATAGGAACCAAGAATCATTCTGTCTAGAAGACCTTGATCAAAATTCAATTTCATCACATCAATATGAACTTGATCAATCCCAATCCTTGGACAAATTGGCTAGTTTTAATTTCAATGAGATTGAATTAGATTGTGAATGTGATTCCGATCCCTAACTTTGCGATTCAGTTTCCCTCTTCGAATCTATGTTGACTCCGGTATTCTTACCCAATTTGGACCAATTTTCTGAGCCAACATTTATTCCCGTACCCATAGATCATGAAATTGAATCACCCATTTTTGATAATCATCATATTGAACTTGCCCAATTTCATACTTTTGAAAGTCCCATTGACAAATTGGCACGTTCTCATTTTTATGAAATTGAACTCAATGAGATATGTGACCTTGATTCTCAAATTTGTTGTGATCGAGTTCAAATTCCCGAATCAATATTGACTCCTGTTCTGTTACCCGATTTAAGTAATATTTTAGAGTCAGTTTTGATTCCCACACCTGTCATTCTTGAACTTGAATCACCAATAGTAAGTCACATTCCATTGTGGGAAAATGATTGTGGACTTGAGTTTCAACTTCTTGATTTGGAGCCACTTCTTGAACCAAGCTTGACTCCTGAACCTTTACTTGACTTAAGTCACCTTCCTGAGTCAGTATTAGTTCCTGAACCTATCATTCTTGAGTCCAAGTCAACCATTCTACCAAGTCATATTCTTTTGTTGGACATAGGTATAGACCATGACTCTGTGATGATTTTCCAGGACTGATCATGCAAATAAAGTAAGTTTCACGATAGGATCTTCCATGATCCTATTCATACTAGGGACTCTAAACATGTAAATAGAAAAGAGGTCAATAAAGGTAGGTTCTGTGAACTATCACATTATCTTGATTGGGTAGCAACGCTTGGCCCAATTAGACCACTACCGGAACCACCACCTTAAGGTAATATTTCCCTTCCCTTTCTTCTTTTTCATGCATACATGCATTCATTCATACATTGAGGACAATGCATGAGATAGTTGTGGGGGAGGATTTACTAACATACTAACATAGTTAGATACTAACTAACAAAATTTAAAAAAAAAAAAACTTTTTGATAAAGGGACAATATTTTGACTTATCTTTTGAAAGAAATCTAAGTTAGTCTTAAGAATTAGGAAAATCATGATTAGGATTTCTAAAAACTTGGTCAAAATAAATAAATTGTTGAATTTTTAGGTATAGAAGGAAAAATTGAATAAGTAATTAGTCTTGATTTTTACCTTAATGAAATGTGCATACCTAATACATTTACATATCTAGGATTCAAAAACAAAGACTCTTGTGCCTTATAAAAAAAATAATAATAATAAAGAAATTCACTAATTAAGCTGGATACATGTGCCTCAAGAAGCATAAGTATTCCCGCCTAAAGGTGATTTTATAAATAAAGTTCTTAGTTTTGTGGCCTAGTTCACTCGAATCCTTAAGTCCGCGGGGTGTTTTCCCACCCGGTGCCCTAAAACCGACCGGTTTGGGAGCCATCGACTTTAAGTTCGCTACATGGGTGGATTAGAAAGCCTAAGAAAACTAAGAAATATTACTTATATATGTACTAACACATCTAATAGTCAATTAGTTAGGTATGAGGGCCTCAAGAAGCCTTCATGCTTACACGAAAGAAAATTAGATGAGTTATACATATTAAAAAAAAAAAGAAGAGAAAATAATAAAAAAAAAAGGGGGCATGAGAGTCCAAGTTAAGGAATTCCTAGTAAAGATTCACAAGGATGCATATGACTTTTGGTAACGAAAAAGACTATACAAAATTTAATTTTGATCCTTACCTAAAATGGATAACAATTTACTACATAAAGACTAAGTTTAAGAATGAATAAAAGTGATAATCCTAAAAACTTATGGATTACTTAGTTTCTTCAAACATATTTCAAATATTTTCCTTTTTGTGGATTTTGTGGGTGTAATCCGCTGAAAACCCTCACGAGACAACACTCGTCCTCTAGGGTAACCTAGGGGTTTAACGGCTTGTTGCACGTGCTAAGTGCAACTGTGATGCCTACGAAAGTGAGTTAGGATAGATTAGTTTTTCTTTTCTTATTCTTTTTGATTTTTACTCGAGGACGAGCAAAAAGATAAGTGTGGGGGTGTGATAGGTAGTAAAAATTACATATTTATCACTACATTTACTATCATACTTCCCTATTTATTCCTATAATTATGCACTATTACTAATGTTTTATTATTTATTGTGTGCAGGCCTTGAGTAATTATTTAAATAAAGAATAAAAGCCTAAATGAAGCCCAGAAGCCAAAAAGCCCATGTCCAAGCCCAAGTGCAAAAGTTGCAATTACTAAAAGAGAGGGAAGGGATAGACTTCTACTCAACCCTAAATGCTTGCAAGACAAGGCTAGAGATAAGGGGAGAAAAGTGCAAAGATAACAAAATCATTTTAAAAGATTTGGAAGATTTGGATTTAGGGTAACTTTCTTCCCAAGTTATCCCGAATTTTCAAAATAAAGAGTCGGTATACAACTTCCAGAAGGATATACCCAGATGGACGGACCAGAGGAGGCCACGCGCGAAAGCGCGTGGCCAGAGAACACACTATGGCCGCGGAAACGCGGCCATAGCCGCGTTTCCGCGGCAAGATTGACGAGTCTGGCGATAAGATTTTGTGGAGGAGTCGTACCGGGACTCTACTTCTTCCATCTCCTATAAATACCCCTGCAGAGCAACAGAGAAGGGCGTCGAGTACAGAAACGAACTTAGGGTTTTTCTTAGGCTAATTTTTAGATTGCAACCTAGGTTTTTATTTTCTTCATGTAATTTTTGTTTTATTATGTAACTGAGAGGAGAGGATACTTTCATGGAGGAAGGAGATCAATCTTGTACTGAGGTGACATCTGTGTAAGTAAATCTTTTCTTCCATTGTTAATTGAATCAAATCGAAGTTTCTGTTTCTTTTATTCTTGTTTTGTTTTTGTTTCCCTCTTTTGTGTTTGTGGATCCATATGAAACCAATAGCCTCGAAGTTGCCTTCTCCTTGCAAGTGCCGTTGATGGTTTATGGTGATGAACATCTATTTCTATGGTAGTATAGCTCGCCTTTTATTTGTAGTATAGATCAGGAATGGGGAAGATCTCATATTCCATGCTTCGCTCGCCTTCAAAGAAAGGTACATCATTGATATGGTTCAAAGGTAAACAGACGCTGAAGAGGTAAGTATGTTTTTAGTTTTTAGTTGTCTTTCTTTTAATTTTAGTGTAAATCACCAACACCACAATATTCCCAATCTCTTTCACACTTCTTCAATTTCATTGTAAATATCACTTCTAGTTTCTCCATCTTCTTAATCTACCACTTTCTTTCTGACCTGACTTTAACAACTATTAATTGTAGCATAAAAGAGAACTTACTAAATAAGCTTCCTTCGCTAGTCCCTCCCTGTGGATCACGACCCGCATAGTCACTTGCTATAGCGGTAGAATTGAGCACCCTGCACTACTGTTTTAAAAATTCTGAAATTCTGTATTTTTGTACAGGTAAAATCTCAATCAAGTGTAGAATGTAGTTGTGATACTCAAGAAGTTACGCACACAAAATACACGATTTCAAAAAATACAAGTTTTGATAGTATTGATATTTTGCATGTTTGATTTTAATACATGTCTCATAATTTTTCTAAAATTTTATAACAAGTTTAGAACATATATTTCATCACCTATACATTGCTGCATTACCGATAAACCAATACAAAATCTATTGAAAAATGTTTGAAACTCAAAAACATTGCAGAAAACTGTTTCAGGCCAAGTCGGTCGACCAGACGGTCGACCGGTGCCCATTTCAGCCCAAAACAGTCGACCGCCCGGTCGACCGGGCCTTTGGTAAAGGGGCGTGCATATTTGTGCACGTTGTAAGTCGACCAACCGGTCGACCGCTAACCCTTGCGGTCGACTGGTCGATCGACCGACTAAGAGACCATCACTCTCAGTTTGGATCGGTCAACCGGGCCGGTCGACCGACCTTTTGATATTTCCTTTTGAACTAAAGGGCGGTCGACCGGAGCCAACGGCTCTTTTCTGGATGAGCTGGCGGTCAACCGGCCGGTCGACCGATAGCCTGCCAGTTGTCTATAACGGCTAGTTTTTAGATCTATTTTGTTTTTAGTGAATTCCAACGAGCACTTTTGGTTTCCAAGTGTCCAAACACACCCCAAATGACCTGGTATGATTAACAAGTGATATTTATTCATCGCCTATATATATGGGTCATTGGCTTGGTTTTAAGGTAAGAAAATAACACAAGTTTACAAGTTTTCAAGTTTGTTTCAAAAGAGAAAAATTTTTCTATCTTCCAATCTTCAAGTTCTTTCTTTCCAAAGCAATTTTCAGTTGGTTTTAAAGCTCTTCTATTCTTTCTAACTGAATTTTATCTCTCACTTAACTTCTTGAGCTACACTTCATATTCTACTCTATAGAAACATATAAGAGAGAGTGTTTGTGATCTTGTTGGATCACCAAGAGCTTTATAACCTCAATTGACTTTGTGCTACCTCTTGTGTAGAGAATTGAGTTGGTGGAGTTGTGTACTCCGGTCTTGTGTAGACCAAGTTGTAATTCCTTTGTGTAAGGTCCCTTTATGGAAGATCCCTTAGAGGACAGTGAAATCCTTCATAGTGGTGAAGGCGGGGACATAGATCGGTGGCTCGAACCTCAGAACAAATCCGTTGTGCTTGCATTTGCTTGTGTCTTGCTTTCTATTACTTTTTATTTTTCATACTTGTGTGGTTATTCATCTTTCTTACATATCATCCATCACTTTCACTATCGGTCAATACTCATTTCAACAAGAAGGCAATTGAGCACATTAACTCATTATCTAGAGGAATCAATAAGGAGAAGTTCTAGAGCCCTTCTTATTTTGAGTGACCATTTGCATAATTCATCATAAGTAGTTTTAAAATTGTATTTGATTAGCAAAACACCTATTCACCCCCCTTTAGGTGTATTTCAATTGGTATTAGAGCCTTGGTCTCTAGATTTTGGTTTAACTAGCTTAGAGAGATCCTATTTGCTAATCACTTCATTCACATTTTTATTTTCATCCACTTTAGTAAAAAAAGCCGAAGGTATTAAGACCCCTCCCAAGTTTAATGGCCTTAACTTTCCTATATGGAAGGTTAAGATAACCATATTTTTGCAATGCTTAGGAAGCGGGTTGCAAAAGCGGTGACTAAACTCTTTAGTGTATCCATTGGTAATGAGGACACTTGGTCCGACATTGCCACTAATGAGTTTGATGCAAATACTATGGCACACTATTCTTTGCTTCAAGCTTTGAACGATGACGATATTGATAGGGTCACCCATTGCATATCTGCCTACAAGATTTGGACACACCTAGCAGTCACACTCGAGGGAACGTCACAAGTCAAGAGAGCAAAAATTGATCTCTTGCATTCCCAATATGAAAATTTCACCATGCATGATAATGACACCATTGATGACATGGTAAAAAGATTTAGAAAAATAACTAATAGTCTCGCGTCTTTAGGTGATGCCACTGACAATGATCAAAAATTAAGGAAGGTCATTCGTGGACTTTCACCCTCATGAGAAGTCAAGGCTACTACATTGAATGAGCTAAACGACAAAGAAGAGATGGAGCTCATTAGTCTTATAGGAAACCTTAAAACCCATGAAATGGAGAGGAAGGTAAGGGAAGAGATGGCACCACAAAAGAAGAAGATGATCGCTTTCAAATCTACTCCTACCATCTCCAAAGATGATGATGAAGAAGAGGATGATGAAGAATTCTCCCTTCCAGTGAAAAATGTAAGGAGGATGTATAACAAGGCCAAGTTTAACAATAGAAGAAGATGGCAAGAGAAAGAAGACATGAAGGTCATATGCTTCAATTGCCAGAATCTGGACCACATGGTTGCGGATTGTGTGAAGACCAAGTGCAAACAATCAACCTCCAAGAAACCCTACTAAAAGAAGGCTCTCAAAGCCACTTGGGACTCAGAGAGTGAAACCGATGAAGAATTGGATACGACACGTGTGTTTCATGGCTAATGATAACACACCTAAGGTAACATTCGAACCCTCACTTGAGATAGTTAATTAACAATAGATGAATTGGTGAGACTTTTGAAGAGTTGTCTAACAACTATGATTTTCTTAAAAAGTAGTACTTAAAACTGAAAAAGGAAAATGTAACTCTTCAAAATAAAATTGTTATACTTTCAAAAGAAAAAGATGATTTATCTTCCACGCTCATATCCAAAAAAAAAAGATTTTGATGCATATAAAATTTCATGTAAAGCAAAATTTTCATTAATTAATAAAATGAGATTTCTATTTTTAAAGATAAAATTAACTCTTTAGGAGACGTGTTAAAGAAATATGAGTTTGATTAAGCTAGGTTGGAGGCAATGTTTCCTAAGAAACATACTCCAAAAAAACATGTTCATACTACACATATTCATCATACTGCACATACCCACACTCCTACAACATATACACACACATCATGCTACACACGCTACACACACCAAGCATGTTCACACCCCATACTCTCATCATCCTTTTATATATGGTAGAGTTTATTCATGCACTTATTGTGGCCGAAAGGGTCACTTAGCAAAATTTTGTTTTAATAGAATAAATGCTTCTAATGATCATATTTGGGTTCGAAAAGCTAAAATTATAGGACCCAAGAAAATTTGGGTACCAAAATCAACCAATTCGTTATTTGATGTAGGTACACACTAAGACTCTGAGATGTAGGGAGCGGTGGTATCTTAATAGCGGCTGCTCAAGGCATATGACTTGAGATATCAACAATTTTGCAACCCTATCAAGGTACCATGAAGGTGACACCGTCACCTTCGGAGATGATTTCAAAGAAAAAATTATCAGTATAGGTAACAATAAAATTGGCTCATCTCTTTTAATTGAAAATGTTGTTTTAATTTATGGACTCAAGCATAACCTCTTGAGTATTAGTCAACTTTGTGATATAGAAGTTTTAAAGTGATTTTTGATGATTTATCTTGTAATGTTTTAGATAGAGAAACCAATGCATGTGTGCTTTTCGGTATTCGTGAAAATAATGTGTACATGATTGATATGTCTAATTTACATTGCGATGCTACATGTTTTAAATATTTTTAATGAAGATTCTTGGTTATGGCATAGGAGACTAGGCCATATTTCGTTTGACCATCTATTCTAGAATTAATAATAAGAAAGTGGTGAAATGTATTCCCTTGTTTGAAATTTGAAAAGGACCGCATTTGCGATGCTTGCCAACTTGAGAAACAAACCAAGTCCTCTTTCAAAACTATTAAGTGGAAATCGTTTTGGTTGACGATTTTTCTCATTTTACATGGGTTTTTTTTAGAACACAAAGATCATGCTTTTTCACATTTTCAAGTGTTTAGAAAAAGAGCTGAAAAAGAAAAAGATTTTCTAATTTTACGCATAAGAAGTGATAGAGATGGTGAATTCATTAACCACTCCTTTATCACTTATTGTGAAGAAAATAGAATCAAATATGAACTATCATGTCCTAAAACTCTACAACAAAATGGAGTTGTTGAAAGAAAAAATCGTACTCTTCAAGAAATGGTTAGGACAATGATAAATGAATACGGATACCCTCAATATTTATGGGCCGAGGTCATAAACACATCATGTTCCATCTCAAATAGAATTTAATTTTATAAAAATACTTCTAAAACTTCATTTGAAATTTACTATTTGAGAAAAACCAAATGTTTCTTATTTTAAAATTTTTGGTTGTAAATGCTTTATTTTAAATATTAAAGATAATTTAGGAAAATTTGATGGCAAATTTTATGAAGCCATAATTGTTGGGTATTCAAATACTAGTAAGGTTTATAGAGTCTTCAATAGATCTACTTTGACTATTGAATAATCTATGCAAGTCAAGTTTGAGGAATCTAATGCTTTTGTGAAGAATGTTGTAGAGATTGATTCCTTAGGTGAATACATGGAGAGGATAACCATGAAGGACTCACCTATAGAAGAAGAAAAATAAAAAATTGATGAACAAGGTGAAGTTCAAAAGGTTGAAGTGGAGCCAACCAACCACTTCCGAATGATTGAAGATTTGCTTCAAATCATCCCAAGGACCTCATCATAGGTGATGTATCCCAGTGGGTAACTACTCGATCCAAACTCTATAATTTATGTGGTCATTTTACTTTTATTTCACATATTGAGCCCAAAAACATTCTCGAAGCCGAGGCTGACTCATATTGGTTGCTTGCAATGCAAGAAGAGCTCAATCAATTTGAACACAACCAAGTTTGACATCTTATTTCTAGACCCCATGATAGACCAACTATTGGTACTAAATATATTTTTAGGAATAAGTTGGATGAATCAGGTAATGTTATTAGAAATAAAACTAGGTTAGTGGCCCAAGGTTACACCCAAATTGCAGGTATCGATTTTGAGTAAACTTTTGTACTTGTAGCACGGCTTGAAGCCATACGGACGACACTTGCCTTTGCTTCTTTTATAGATTTTAAACTTTTTCAAATGGATGTCAAAAGTGCGTTTTTAAATAGTTTTGCAGAAGAGGAAGTGTGTGTTGAACAACCCCTCTTCCCCCCGGGTTTGTTGATCCTACACATCCGAATTTTGTTTTCAAACTTGATAAAGCCTTATATGGTTTAAAACATGCTCCAAGTGCTTAGTACGAAAGTTTTTCAACTTTTCTAATTTCAAATGATTTTATTAAAGGTAAAGTTGACACCACTTTGTTTACAAAGCATGTAAATAGTGATATCCTAATTGTTCAAATTTATATTGATGATATTATTTTTGGATCCACTAATAAAAAGCTTTGTAAAGAATTAGAATCATGGATGAAGAACGAGTTAGAGATGCCTATGAAGGAAGAGCTAAACTACTTTCTGAAAAATACCTAGAGAGTGGGTGAATAGGTGTTATGCTAATCAAATGCACTTTTAAAAACTAGTTAAGATGTATGATGCAAGCGGACACTCAAAACAAGAAATTGAAGCCGAATTCCCGGTGAAGGGCTCTAGAACTTCTCCTCTTTGATTCCTCTAGATGATGAGTTGAGGTGCTTAATTGCTTCCTTGTTGATATGAGTATAGACCGAAAATGCAGAAAGATAAAATAAATGCGATATTGAAAAGAACACTAATAATATTACAAGTATAAGAATGTAAAGCAATAAAGAGTAAGAAGAAATCAATCGCAAACACAAGAGATTTGTTTCGAGGTTCGAGCTACTGCTCTTCGTCCCCGCCTTCACCACTAAGAAGGATTTTCACTAAATCCACAAAGAGAACTTACACACAGGAACCTTACATCCAAGGGATAACAATTGGTCTACACAAGACTGGAGTACCCAACTCCAACAATACTATCCTCTATACAAGAGGAACCACGACTCAAAGGAATACAAGACACTTGGTGATCTAGGAAAACCACAAACACTCTCTTACAACTTCTTATAGAGTGGAGTATGATTTTTGGCTCAAGAAGTAAAGTGAGAGAAAAATTTCAGTAGCAAAAGATTTTAAAGACTTAAAATCAACTGAAAAACTTTTGAAAATGAGAAACTTAGAAATGGAAAGTAATGAAATACTTATTCTCTTTAAAACACTTGAAACTTGGATATTTTTCTTATTCAAAACCAAAGACCCATGACCTCTATTTATAGGCAAAGGATAAATACTATTCATAAGTGATACCAGGTTATTAGGGGTGACATAAATCACTTGGAAATAAGAAACAGCTGTTGGAACCCATAAAAAATAAAACAGATCCAAAATTGAGTTGTTGGTGCCAGTCTGGACAGCTGCCGGTCGACCGGCCGGTCGACCAGCAAATAGCCGTTGGCTTCAAGTGACCGGACGATCGACTGTAGGTGATTTTAAAAAGAGATTTTTGAACTGCCGATCGACCGCCCCGGTCGACCGGCACAAACTGAGAGAAAGTGTCATGCAGTCGGTCGACCAGTCGGTCAACTGTAGGGGTTGACGGTCGACCGACCCGGTCAACCGATAAACATGCACAACATGCACGCCCATGGCCAAAAGGCCCGGTCGACCGGCCGGTCGACCATTTTGGCCTGAAACAGTTACGGTCGACCGGCCGGTCGACGGTTAGGGCCTGAAATAGCTTAAAAATAATTTTTTGAAGTTAGAAATATTTTTTAAATATTTTGCATTGGTTTGAGGGTTATGTAGCATAGTATAGGAGATAAAATACATATTCTAAACTTGACATAAAAATTTGAAAAATTATGAGACATGTACTAATACCAAACATGCAACAAAACCAACACTACCCAAAACTTGTATTTCTGAAAAGTGTATTTTTCTGTGTGTAACTTCTTGAGCACTTCTATCATATCCTTACTCTTTAGTATGCTAAAATCCTACAAGGGTCAAGGTGACTATAAGATCTTCAATTAGGGTTTTTTCATTTGCATCGTTGAGTTACTTGAATTCTTGATCCCATTTTTTTGAGTCATCTTAAGTCAACACCACCTTCCTTTAGGGAAAGAAACTCCTTGAATCCTTACAACGCTGAAATAATCTTAAACATTTAAACTTGATTAGTACAAATAACTATATATGTTTTGTGATCATCAAAACTCTAAAACTGGGTGACTGTAACCTTGGGCCAACAATCTCCCCCTTTTTAATGATGACAAAACATATGAGTTTTTTTTTAAAAAAATGTGAAAGGAGCTTAAAAAAGCTCCCCCCTCAAATCATGCTATCTATCAAGTATAATAAAAGAATATGTTCTTTAGAAATAAAATGAACTTTACAAATGTGAATTGTAACAACAAAAATGAATTGTAAAGTATGCATGAAAAAGAAATAATAACTCAAAAGTATTTCTCCCCCTTTTTGTCATGCATCAAAAAGGGTCAAGTCAATAAAACATTTTTGAAGAGTATTTGTAAAAATCTTATGAATCCATAATACAAACATTTAATTTATCACAAATAATTAAAAATCTATTATAATATAGTGGTTTAGTAAAAATATCTGCAAGTTGAAAATCAGTGAAAACATAATCAATTTCAATATCACCTTTCTCATAATGATCTCTAAGAAAGTGATATCGAATGTCAATGTGCTTTGTCTTACTATGTTGATTTGCATTTTTAGTCATATGGATAGTACTAGTATTATCACAAAATATTTTAATGTGGTCATAATGAAAATCATAGTCAATGAGAGTATGTTTCATCCAAAGGACTTGTGCACAATAAGCCCCGGTCGCAACATACTCTGCCTCGGCGGTTGAGAGGGCTACAGAATTTTGCTTCTTAGAAGACCATGAAACAAGGCAATTTCCTAGAAACTGACAGGTTCCACTAGTACTCTTCCTACCCACTCTACAACCCGCATAGTCAGCATCCGAAAAACTCGTCATGGAAAATTGTCCGGTCTTCGGATACGATAAACCCATTCCAATGGTGCCCTTAAAATATCTAATAATGCGTTTTACCGCAATCAAATCAGACTCTTTAGGACACGATTGAAATCTAGCACAAAGACAAACACTAAACATAATGTTCGGCCTTCTAGCCGTTAAATATAACAAACTACCAATCATGCTATGATAGAGTTTAATGTCAACATTTGTACCTTGTTCATCCTTATCAAGTTTTGTTGTGGTAGCCATGGGAGTTTTGCTTGTCTTAGCCCCTTCAAGCCCAAATTTCTTGATGAGTTCCTTCGTGTACTTGGCTTGATTTATAAAAATCCCATCACTCCTTTGTTTGATTTGGAGACCAAGGAAGCAGTTAAGTTCGCCCATCATAGACATCTCAAATTTCTCCTTCATACATGATTCAAAATCTTTGCAAAGTTTTTCATTAGTAGAACCAAATATAATATCATCAACAGATATTTGAACAATACGAATATCATTTTCAACATGTTTAGTAAACAAAGTGGTATCTATTTTTCCTTTAGCAAAACCATTAGAAATAAGAAATGATGAAAGTCTTTTATACCAAGCTCTAGGAGCTTGTTTTAAACCATATAAAACTTTGTCTAGTTTGAAAACAAAATCTGGATGTGTAGGATCAACATACCCAAGGGGTTGTTCAACATACACTTCCTCTTCAATAAACCCATTTAAAAATGCACTTTTGACATCCATTTAAAAAGTTTGAAATTTTTATAGGAAGTAAAAGCAAGTGTTATCCGTATGGCTTCAAGCCGTCCTGCGGGTGCAAAGGTTTTCTCAAAATCGATACCTTCGATTTGGGTGTAACCTTGGGCCACTAACCTAGCTTTATTTCTAACAACATTGCCCGCTCATCCAACTTATTTCTAAAAATCCATTTAGTGCCAATTGTTGGTCTATCATGGGGCTAGGGACAAGATGCCAAACTTGGCTGCGCTCAAATTGATTGAGCTCCTCTTGCATGGCAAGCAACCAATATGAGTCGCCCTCGGCTTCGAGGATGTTCTTTGGTTCAAAATGAGAAATAAAAGCATAATGGCCACAAAGATCATGGAGTTTAGAGCGAGTAGTTACCCCTTTTGATACATCACCTATAATGAGATCCTTGGGATGATGTGGAGTGAATCTCTAATTCTTTGAAAGTGGTTGTGTTGGCTCCACTTTAACTTCTTGAACTTCACTTTCCACATCAATCTTTGGCTTGTCTTCTTGTGTATGTGAGTCCTTCAAGGTTATCCTCTTCATGTCTTCACCTAAGAAATCTATTTCTACAACATTCTCAACAAAAACATTAGATTCCTCAAACTTTACATGTATAGATTCTTCAATAGTCATAGAAGATTTATTGAAGACTCTATAGGCTTTACTAGTGTTAGAGTAACCAACAAAAATAGCTTTATAAGATTTTGTATCAAACTTACCTAAATTATCTTTAGCATTTAAAATAAAACATTTACAACCAAAAACTTTAAAATAAGAAATATTTGGTTTTCTTGAATAGTAAATTTCGAAAGAAGTTTTAGAAGTGTTTTTTGCATAAGAAAACCCTATTTGATATGTAACAAGATGTGTTTACGGCCTCGGCCCATAGGTATTGAGGGAGACCGTATTCATTTATCATAGTCCTAGTCATTTCTTGTAGTGTTCGATTTTTTCTCTCAACTACTCCATTTTGTTGTGGAGTTCTAGAACAAGATAATTCATGTTTAATTCCATGTTCCTCGCAGTAATTGATAAAGGATTGGCTATTGCACCACCTCTATCACTCCTTATACGTAAAATTGAAGAATATTTTTCCTTTTCAACTCTTTTCCTAAATATTTGAAAATGTGAAAAGGCTTGATTTTTATATTCTAAAAAAAAACCCAAGTAAAACGAGAAAAATCATCAACCAAAACAAAAGCAAAACGATTCCCACTTAGACTTTTGGTTTTAGTTGGACCAAACAAATTCATGTGAATTAACTCCAAGGGTCGTGATGTCATGATATCCTTGATGGATTTGAAAGAGGACTTGGTTTGGTTCTCAAGTTGGCACGCATCGCAAATGCGGTCCTTTTAGGAATACCTTTCACCGCTTCCTTGTTATTTATTCTAGATAGTTGGTCAAAAAAGATATGGCCTAGTCTCCTATGCCATAACCAAGATTTATCATTGAAGACATTCAAACATGTGGCATTGCATTGCATATTAGACATATCAATCATGTACACATTGTTTTCACGAAATCTGAAAAGTATACATGCATTGGTTTGTCTATTAAATACATTACAAGCTAAGTCATCAAAAATCACATTAAAAGTTTTATCACAAAGTTGACTAACACTCAAGAGATTATGCTTGAGGCCATAAACTAAAGTAACATTTTCAATCATAAGAGATGAACCAAGTTTAATGTTACCTATACCGACAATCTTTCCTTAGGCGTCATCTCCGAAGGTGACGGTGCCACCTTCATGGTATCTTGATAGGGTTGCAAAGTTGTTGATATCCCATGTCATGTGCCTTGAGCAACTACTATTAAGATACCACCGTTCCCTCCATCTTTGAGCTTTGGAGTGTACCTACATCATGTAACATATTCGTTAAATTTGGTACCCAAATTTTCTTGGGTCCTTTAATGTTAGCATTACGAATCCAAACATGATTATTTGAGGCATTTATTCTATCAAAATAAATTTAGCTAAGTGACCCTTTCGGCCACAATAAGTGCATGCATAAGTTTTACCATACATGAATGCATGACGAGTGTATGGAGTGTGAGCATGTTTGGTTTGTGTGGTGTGTTTAGCATCATGAGTGTGGATGTGTGTAGCATGAGTTTGTTTCTTTGGGATTTATGAGTGTGGATGTGAGTGCAAATATTGAGATTTATGAGTGTGGATGTGTGTAGCATGAGTTTGTTTCTTTGGGATATGTTTCTTAGGAAACATAGCCTCCAATCTAGATTTATCATATTCACATTTCTTTAAAACTTCTCCTAAAGAGTTTATTTTATTCTTTAGTATAGAGATCTCATCTTTATCTATTTGTGAAAATTTAGCTTTACAAGAAATCTTATAAGCATCAAAATCTTTTTTAGTAGAAGTGAGAGTTGAAAACAAATCATCCTTTTCTTTTGTGAGTATGAAAATTTTGTGGTTAAGAATTTCATTTTCCTTTTTTATTTTTAGATATTTCTTTTTAAGAAAATCATAATTATGAGATAGTTCTTCAAATGCTTCTCCTAATTCATCCATAAATAATTCACAATAGTCAATAGATGATTCAGGGGTTACCTTGTTTGTATTTTCATTTGCCATGAAACACATATGGGCCGTGTCAACTTCTTCGTCGGATTCACTCTTCGAATCCCATGTGGCCTTTAAAGCCTTCTTCTTGTATGGCTTCTTGGAGGTAGAGGGTTTGCTCTTATTTTCTGAACGCTCCGCAACGATGTGCCCCGGCTTCCGGCAATTGAAGCAAATGATCTTCTTTTCTTCCTTTCCTTGCCATTTCCTTCTATTTTGAAATTTAGCTTTGTTGTATATTCTCCGAACATTCTTCACAAGAAGAGAAAGATCTTCATCATCCTCTTCTTCATCATCTTCATCGGAGTAGGAGGAAGATCTTTTGAAATCGATTGCTTTCTTCTTTAGAGGAGCCATCTCTTCCTTAACCTTTCTTTCCATCTCATGGGTCTTGAGGTTCCCAATAAGACCAATGAGCTCTATTTTCTCCTTGTCGTTGAGCTCCTTCAAGGTTGTAGCTTTGACTTCCCAAGATGGTGGGAGTGCACGAATGATCTTCCTCACCTTTTGATCGTTGTTAATGTCGTCACCTAGAGAAGCAAGACTGTTAGTTATTCTAATAAATTTTGTAACCATGTCATCAATGGGCTCATTTTCTTGCATGGTAAAGTTTTCATATTAGGAACGTAAGAGGTCAATTTTAGCTCTATTTACTTGTGATGTTCCCTCATGAGTGACTAAAAGGTGAGTCCAAATCTCATATGCGGATTTAAAGTGTATGACTCTAGCAATGTCATCATCATTAAGAGCTTGAAGCAAGGCGCAGTGTGCCCTAGCATTTGCGTCAAACACTTTCGTGGCAATATCGGACCAAGTGTCCTCATCGCCAAGGGGTGTGCTAAAGGGTTTAGTAACCGCCTTTGCAACTCGGCTTCTTAAGGATTGAAAAAACATGGTCATCTTAACCTTCCATATGGGAAAGTTAAGGCCATCAAACTTGGGTAGGGTCTTAATACCTTCGGCCATCTTTACTAATGTGTATGAGGTTGAAATATGAAAAAGACGATTAGCAATTATGGATCTCTCGAAGGTTGTTAAGCTAAGAAACTAGAGACCAAAGCTCTGATACAAATTGAAAAACACCTAGAGGGGGGTGAATAGGTGTTATGCTAATCAAATGCACTTTTAAAAACTAGTTAAGATGTATGATGCAAGCGGTCACTCGAAACAAGAAATTGAAGCCGAATTCCCTGTGAAGGGCTCTAGAACTTCTCCTCTTTAATTCCTCTAGATGATGAGTTGAGGTGCTTAATTGCTTCCATGTTGATATGAGTATAGACCGAAAATGCAAGAAGATGAAATAAATGCGATATTTAAAATAACACAAATAGTATTACAAGTAAAAGAATGTAAAGCAATAAAGAGCAAGAAGAAATCAATCGCAAACACAAGAGAATTTGTTTCGAGGTTCAAGCCACTGCTCTACGTCCCTGCCTTCACCACTATGAAGGATTTTCACTAAATCCATAAAGGGAACTTCCACATAGGAACCTTACACCCAAGGGATAACAATTGGCCTACACAAGACCGGAGTACCCAACTCCAACAATACTATCCTCTACACAAGAGGAACCACAACTCAAAGGAATACAAGATACTTGGTGATCTTGGAAGACCACAAATACTCTCTTACAACTTCTTATAGAGTGGAGTATGATTTTTGGCTCAAGAAGTAAAGTGAGAGAAAAATTTCTGTAGCAAAAGATTTTAAAGACTTAAAACCAACTTAAAAACTGTTGAAAAAGAAAAACTTAGAAATGGAAAGTAATGAAACACTTTTTCTCTTGAAAACACTTGAAACTTGGATATTTTTCTTATTCAAAACTAAAGACCCATGACCTCTATTTAAAGGCAAAGGATAAATACCATTCATAAATGATACCAGGTCATTAGGGGTGAGATGGACCACTTGGAATCAAGAAATAGCGATTGGAACCCATAAAAAATAAAACAGATCCAAAATAGAGCCGCTGGTGCCAGTCTGGACAGCTACCGGTCGACCAGCCGGCCATCTTGGCAAATAGTCGTTGGTTCCGGTCGACCGTAGGTCATTTTAATAAGATATTTTTGAACTGTCAGTCGACCGCCCCTGTCGACCGGCACAAACCGAGAGCAAGTGTCATGCAGTCTGATTGATGCTAAACCTGCACAAATATATGAAATTATAGAACTTCAGAAAGAAGATGTGCAAGTGCTCAATTCTCCGCTATAGCAAGTGGCTATGCGGGTCGTGATCCACAAGGAGGGTTTTGCGATAGAAGCGTTTACGTTCTTTATTGAAATCTTATGAACACAAAATGAGAGTTCTTCTCTGTTTTTAAGTTAAGAAAATGAAAAAGAAAGTTATTAGTTAAAGTTAAGAAGAAAGTGAGAGATGAAGAAGGTGGAAAATCAGAAAACAAGAAAAGCGACTATGTACAAATGGAGTGAGTGGAGAAGAAAGAGTTGGGAGAGGTGATGATTTAATTTACAGAAATGAAAAAAAGGAAAGAAAAGGAAGGAATACTTACCTAGGTGGAGTGATGACTTACCTGGAAACCGTTGCATGTTCTACCTTTACTTCGGAGGCGTTCAACGCATAGATCATAAGCTCGAGCTCAGTCCCCGTACACATTATATCGTCAAGCATATCAAGAACGAAGTGATGCGGAGCTTGGAAGAGGAGAACGTCTTCATGAACTATCGCTGGCTCTCACGTAGCTTAGTTATTATACTTGCTTTGGAATTCACTTGTAAACTCAACAAATACAACCAAGGTAAAGTAGAAGAGGAAGAGGAAAGAAAAACAAAATGAAAGTAAAGATACGAACATAAATAAAAGTTTACCTTTATTGCTTGAAACAATGAAAGAAAGGAGGAGGGTACATCGGTGTCACTCTCAACATATGCCTCTCTCTCTTACTTACATGAATCATCATCTAATCCTAAGCTTACATACACATTACAATTACATAATAAAGAAAAGAAAAACCTAAACTTCAAATGAAAACTAGGCTAAATCCTACTCTGCATTGGCGTCCATTTTTCAGCGCAAGTACAGGCCTTTTATAGGCACAAACCCAATCTATAGGATCCCGGGGAGGTCGGGGGAGCAAACGCTCCCCCTTACTCCCCAACAAAGCCGCGGAAACGAGGCTTGGACCGCGTTTTCGCGGCCAGGGTGTGGCCAGGTGGCCACACCCTGTTGGTGGGTCTCCCCGGGTTTCCCTTCTTCTTTTATCTTCAGTTGGTTCTTCAGTTTGGGTCCAGAATTCTGACGAAATGGCCTTCGATTTTGGCTTTAACCGATCGATTCTGAGAGGATTCTTCTCAACCGGTTTTCAACCTCTTGATTTTGTCCTGATTTTCTGAGTGCGAATTAATTCTGATTTAATTCAGAATTTTGGTGGGCTTTGGGCTCATTTCTCTTCATCTCCTTACAGATTGGGCCTGCAAATAAATCAAACAATTAATTAAGACTATGCAGGCTTTTATTCTATAATAAGTATGAAAATGTGACACTAAATATGCAACACTAGTGATCAATCACACCCCCATACCTATCTTTTGCTCGTCCTCGAGCAAAACAACTAAACTATACTAGAGATTATTAGACCACTTTCGCAGGTCACGCGATTGCACTGAGCATGTGCAACAAGCCGTTAAACCTCTAGGTTTCCCCTAGAGGACGAGTTTTGTCTCGTGAGGGTTTTCAGCGGATTGCACCCACAAAATCCATAAAGAAAGAGAAATAAAGAGTTAGTATTTTCGAAAAGCATTTTGAAAGAGAAAAATATTTGAAATATAATTGTAAGATTTAAGCAATCTATAAGTTATAGGAAGACTGAATTTTTCATTCCTAAACTTAGTCTCTACTCAAAAATTTGTTATCAATTTAAGTAAGGAGTCAAACTGTACTTCTCATCTAGTCTATTACTTTACCCTAAGTCATATGCACCTTGTGATTGTGAAAATTTTGACTAAGGGTTCATTAACTCTAACTCTTATGCCTTATTTATTTATATATACTTTTTTTTTGGTATTATTCCTTAGTTCTATTAGGCTTTCTAATCTGCCCATGTAACGAGCCTCTAATCGATGACTCCCAAACCAAACGGTCTTAGGGCACCGGGTGAGAAGACACCCCTAGGACTTAAGGACTCGAGCAAACAAGGCCACAAAACTAAGGATTTTATTATATGAACCTCTTTTAGGCGTGAATACTTATGCTTTATTAGGCACAAATACCCAGCTTAATCAGAGGATTTTCTTTTTAAACTTATCTAATCATCTTTCGCATAAATACTAAGGCTTGCTTAGGCCAAAGTACCTAGCTAGTCAATAATTAGATTTGTTTGTGTATATATATATATATATATATATATATATATATATATATATATATATATATATATATATATATATATATATTCTTATCTAATTATCTTTCGCATAAATACTAAGGCTTGCTTAGGCCAAAGCACCTAGCTAATTAATAATTAGATTTGTTTTTTTTCTTTTTCTTTTTTTTATAAGGCATAAGAATCTTTATTTTTGAACCCTAAGTGTGTAAGTGTATGAAGTGTGCATATTTCATCAAGGTAAAGATCAAGACCAAATTACTTTGACAAATTATCTTCCTAACTCTAAAAATCAAACAAATAATCATATTTTGACCAAGTATAAGAAATCCTAATTTGGATTTTCCTATTCCTTAAAATTAACTTAATTTCTTACAAAAATAAGTCAAAATATTGTTTCTATTTTTCAAAAAGTTTTTAAAAGTAAAGAAAAATGTTAAATTTTTTTTTAAAGAAAAAGAAAAGTTATGTTAGACCCTCCCCCACACCTATCTCATGCATTGTCCTCAATGTATGAATTAATGCATAGATGCATGAAAAAGAAGAAAGGGAAGGAAAATGGTTACCTTAAGGTGGTGGTTCCGGTGGTGGTCTGATTGGTCCACGAAACGCGGCCCAATCAACTTTTCTTTGGGTTCAGAGGAACCCACCAGAAATTACTCTAATATAACCCACTAAAAAGATAAATCTATGAAGAATTTTTATTAAAAATTTAACCCCATCTAATTTCTAAATTCCATAATTGATTTCAGAGTCAAATTTGTCAACCACCTCGTCCCAGAATGGAGTGTGAAAAGATAGAATGATTGACTTAGACTCAGGAAGGACAGGAACTAATACCGACTCAGGAAGGTGACTTAAGTCAAGTAAAGGTTCAGGAGTCGAAATAAGTTCAGGAATTGGGTCCAAGTCAAGAAATTGAAACTCAAGTCCACAATTATTTTCCAACAATAGAATGTGACTTAATGTTGGTGATTCAAGTTCATGAATGATATGTTGAGGAATCAAAACTGACTCTAAAATATTACTCAAGTTTGGTAACAAAACAGGAGTCAATATTGATTCAGAAAGTTGAACTGGATCACAGATTTGAGAATCTAGGTCACATATCTCATTGAGTTCAATATCACAAAATGAGAACTTGCCATTTTGTCAATAGGATCTTCAAAAGTGTATAATTGGTCAAGTTCAATATGATCCTCAAAGATGGGTGATTCAATTTCATTATGAATTGGTACAGGATCCAATGTTGACTCCGGGAAAAGATTGAAGTCAGGTGAAGATACCGGAGTCATTATTGAATCAGGAAGTAAAATTGAATCACTAAGTTCTAGTTCATGATCATATTCATTTTCAAGTTCTATTTCAGGCAAGGGATAACTTGCCAAACTATCAATTTCATTTGGAGTTTGGGCAAGTTCAAAAGGTTGTTCTGAAATGGAATCTTGATTTTCAAAACTACATGACTCTTCGGCTCTAACACAATGGCTGGTGACATCAGAACTGGTCAAACGGTGAGAACATAGAGATTAGACCATCATATCTATGTCACGATTTCTAGAATTTTGAGCATGAGTCATGGCTTCAAGCATCTTTTCATAATTGATAGGTTCATTATTTTGATGAAAAGATGAAGTGTTGTCTTGGAAGTGGTAGTGAAATTGTGAGTCCATCTGATTTTGTGATTGTTGTTTGGACTCACGCATACTCCGTTCCAAAATTGAGGGTTTTCTATTTTGGACTGGTGGAACTGAGTATGACTCTTGAAAATATTGTGGACTAGGTGGAGAAGGAGGACAATTTGGTTGAAAATTTGACTCGGGGTAGGTGAATCCCCACTGACTCTGTGAAGAGTTGAAATTGTTATGGAAATTATAGTCATACGATGGGGGGCATGGGTTATATTCATTCGGATAAGACCAATCCGACACACTAGGTGGTTAAAGTTATGATATGCCGGGTTGGTAATATCCGAAAAAGAATTCGATGTGTAATATGGATTATTATTAAAGTTGGAAAAATTATTATTATAAGCCATATCACACAATAGAATACAAACAAAGAAAAACAAACAAATTAGCAAACAAATAAAAGGAAAAAATTCTAACTAAGTTAGGGTAGACCTATGACCTAGACGACTCCTAACTGATTAGACTGTCCACAGGAGGTCTAATGCAGACTTTGACCACAAGCTAATCAGCCAGGTCAGGGCAAGGTTGGTGGGAGATTTTCCGTCAAAAACGTTACTTAATTAAATAACCACCAATCTTCGGGCTTTCGGCCCTTAATCCCTTTCCTAGACACTGATTTGGCAAGAGTCAAGTTCCAACACCTTTCCCCCTTAGGATAATCTCCTAATTGAGTCCGAGATGTCCCTAGGGCCAACGTCTACTCATTTTAAGTTAGGCTTGGGTTAGTGAGTGCTTGGAATCTGATTTTTGGGCTAAGGAAGGGTGATTAAATCCCCACCTTATCTTGTTAATGGGCGGTGCCCTTAAAATCAATTAGTGCAAGTGTACAAGATATGTAAGATTCACTCAAAGCGATATAAATCAACCAAGAAGTGAGTCCTATGCTAAATGCAATGCATATGTACCTTGCTCCAGCACTCTTCAACAGTAAAAATAAATGAATTGAAAAGACACGTACCTAAAATGCAAACGTCTAATCAATTTTTTATCTTTTCAACAAATGTTTTACTGTTGATTATTAGCATGTTTATGGTGATGGCATATAAGAAATAAAGATGCAGCAAGCTATGTTTTTGGCAAAGTAAGCAACCCTGCACAAAATCTATTAGTAGTCAACTCTTCTTTGCCGCGGATCCGCGGCTTTGGCCGTGAAAACGCGGCAAATCAGAGGGCCCTTGGTCTCTGCTTTCTGCAGCAGAGGCCCAAGACCACTTATGTGTCACTGCAATCTTCGTTTCCTGCTTTCCTTGCCCTGTAACCTGCAACAGAGAAGAAAATTCGTTTAGTTCTAAAAAATTTTCAATAAAAATTCAGATTTCAATAAAAACGTTACCCTCCCCGGCAACGGCGCCAAAATTTGATTGATGCTAAACCTGCACAAAAAATATGAAAATATAGAACTTAAGAAAGAAGATGTGCAAGTGCTCAATTCTTCCGCTATAGCAAGTGGCTATGCGGGTCGTGATCCACAAGGAGGGTTTTGCGATAGAAGCGTTTACGTTCTTTATTGAAATCTTATGTACACAAAACGGGAGTTCTTCTCTGTTTTTAAGTTAAGAAAATGAAAAAGAAAGTTATTAGTTAAAGTTAAGAAGAAAGTGAGAGATGAAGAAGGTGGAAAATCAGAAAACAAGAAAAGCGACTATGTACAAATGGAGTGAGTGGAGAAGAAAGAGTTGGGAGAGGTGATGATTTAATTTACAGAAATGAAAGAAAGGAAAGAAAAGGAAGGAATACTTACCTAGGTTGAGTGATGACTTACCTGGAAACCGTTGCATGTTCTACCTTAGCTTCGGAGGCGTTCAACACATAGATCATAAGCTCGAGCTCAGTCCCCGTGCACATTATATCGTAAAGAATATCAAGAACGAAGTGATGCGGAGCTTGGAAGAGGAGAACGTCTTCATGAACTATCGCTGGCTCTCACGTAGCTTAGTTATACTTGCTTTGGAATTCACTTGTAAACTCAACAAATACAACCAAGGTAAAGTAGAAGAGGAAGAGGAAAGCAAAACAAAATGAAAGTAAAGATACGAACATAAATAAAAGTTTACCTTTATTGCTTGAAACAATGAAAGAAAGGAGGAGGGTACATCGGTGTCACTCTCAACATATGCCTCTCTCTTACTTACATGAATCATCATCTAATCCTAAGCTTACATACACATTATAATTACATAATAAAGAAAAGAAAAACCTAAACTACAAATGAAAACTAGGCTAAATCCTACTCTGCATTGGCGTCCATTTTTCAGCGCAAGTACAGGCCTTTTATAGGCAAAAACCCAATCTATAGGATCCCGGGGAGGTCGGGGGAGCAAACGCTCCCCCTAACTCCCCAACAAAGCCGCGAAAACGCGGCTTGGGCTGTGTTTCCGCGGCCAGGGTGTGGCCAGGTGGCCACACCCTGTTGGTGGGTCTCCCCGGGTTTCCCTTCTGCTTTTATCTTCAGTTGGTTCTTCAGTTTGGGTCCAGAATTCTGACGAAATGGCCTTTGATTCTTGGCTTTAACCGATCGATTCTGAGAGGATTCTTCTCAACTAGTTTTCAACATCTTGATTTTGCCCTGATTTTCTGAGTGCGAATTAATTCTGATTTAATTCAGAATTTTGGTGGGCTTTGGGCTCATTTCTCTTCATCTCCTTACAGATTGGGCCTGCAAATAAATCAAACAATTAATTAGGACTATGCAGGCTTTATTCTATAATAAGTATGAAAATGTGACACTAAATATGCAACACTAGCGATCAATCACAGTCGGTCGACCGGTCAATCGACAAACGGCCACAGCGTGCACGCCCACGGCCAAAAGGCCCGGCGACCGGTCGGTCGACCGTTTTGACCTGAAACAGTTACGGTCGACCAGCCGATCGACCGTTAGGGCCTGAAATAGCTTAAAAATAGATTTTTGAAGTTAGAAATATTTTGCATTGGTTTTATGGTTATGTAGCATAGTATAGGAGATAAAATACATGTTCTAAACTTGATATAAAAATTTGAAAAGTTATGAGACATGTATTAATACCAAACATGCAACAAAACCAACACAACCCAAAACTTATATTTTTGAAAAGTGTATTTTTGTGTGTGTAACTTCTTGAGCACTTCTATCATATCCTTACTCTTTAACATGCTAAAATCTTACAAGGGTCAAGGTGACTACAAGATCTTCAATTCGGGTTTTTTCATTTGCATCATTGAGTTACTTAAATTCTTGATCCCCTTTTTTTTAGTCATCTTGAGTCAACACCGCCTTCCTTTAGGGGAAGAAACTCCTTGAATCCTTACAACCCTAAATAATCTTAAACACTTCAACTTGATTAATACAAATAACTATATATGTTTTGTGATCATCAAAACTCTAAAACCGGGTGATTGTAACCTTGGGCCAACACTTTCTTGGACTCCAAATCAAGCAAAAGAGTGATGAGATTTTCATCAATCAAGCCAAGTACACAAGAGAACTCATCAAGAGATTTGGACTTGAAGATGCAAAACTAAGCAAGACTCTCATGGCCGCTACAACAAATCTTGACAAGGACGAACAAGGTATAAATGTAGACATTAAACTTTATAGAAGTATGATTGGTAGTTTACTTTATTTAACGGTTAGTAGGCCGGATATTATGTTTAGTGTGTGTCTTTCAATCTTGTCCTAAAGAGTCTCACTTAATTGCGATAAAACGCATTATTAGATATCTTAAGGGCACTATTGGAATGGGCTTATGGTATTCAAAAATCAGACAATTTCCCCTGACGATTTATTTGGATGCCAACTATGCCGGTTGTAGAGTAGATAGGAAGAGTACTAGTAGTGCTTGTCAATTTCTAGGAAATTACCTTATTTCATGGTCTTCTAAGAAATAAAATTTCATAGCCTCTCCACCATCGAGGCATAGTATGTTGCGGCCGGGGCTTGTTGTGCACAAGTCCTTTGAATGAAACATACTCTCTTTGACTATGATTTACATTATGACAACATTAAAATATTTTGTGATAATACTAATACCATTCATATAACCAAAAATGCAAATCAACATAACAAGACCAAGCACATAGATATTCGATATCACTTTCTTATAGATCACTATGAGAAAGGCAATATTGAAATTGATTATGTTTCACCGTTTTTCAACTTGTGGAAATTTTTACTAAGCCACTAGATTATAATTGATTTTCATTCATTTGTGGTAAGTTAAAGGTTTATGTTATGGATTCATAAGTTTTGAAATTGTTTCATGTATTTTTAAATCCTTTATATATGTATTTTTCAAATAATATCTCTTTTATGTTGTTGTCTTTTCCATTTTTGATTCATGACAAAAAGGGGGAGAGATATTTGAGTTATTAAGTTCTTATTTTGGTATTTTATAAACTTCATGTATATCCATTTTCATTATCATACATATATGCAATGCCATGATTTAATATTTTCATTCATTGCATATTGTTTTTGGAGGAAGGAGGATTGGAAGGATGGTAGGCTATATATGCATATTATTCAAGATTGGTATCATCTTTATATATGCATATATGTGACTTGCTTATATTGTCAAATTCATTTAAAGTCATAATGTTTCTTGTACTTGATAGATAGCATAATATGAGGGGGAGCTTTTCCAAACTCTTTCCTATCTTTTATTTTAAATAACTCACATGTTTTGTCATCATCAAAAAGGGGGAGATTGTTGAGCCAAGGCTACAATCACCTAGTTTTATGGTTTTGATGATAACAAAACATTGTTGGCCCAAAGGCCTTCCACTCTAGTTTTGATGATGATTAACTCATGTAGTTATGTGTACTAATAATCTTGTGATTTTAGTTTCAGATCATTAGTCAAGTTATTAGTAGGTGATTAGCTTCAACAAGATGATTTGGAAGCTACCCACATGTTGATTCAAGAGCCCAAGCGTCAAAGATCATATATAGCACTTGCTCGGTGGATCAAAGAGTTTTGGATCGAGTCGGCTTGGAGATTGCGCTCTACAAGAAGACTTAGGTATCCTATTTTAGTTTTGTGTTTAGATCCAAATTGTAAAGATTAGAATAGTATGATAAGCTCAAGTTCACAACACACACGTATCATGTTTTGGTTTTCGGTTTTTGGTTTAACCGATCTTGGTTTTCATGAATAGATAGATCAAAACAAGTTTACATGGTTTAATGTATATTAGAATTGTTCTATATACATGCATGCTTCAACTCTTAGACAAACTTACTTTGATATACCTATTTCATGTGTTTTAGGTTTTGTGTTTCAACAATACTTAATTTTGGAATTAAAGGACAAAAACTATGATATGTATATGTTTCATGTATATTGGATTTCTATCCATATGCATCATGTTTCAAAATGTTTAAATATCATGTTTTTGTATTTGGATGAGTTTTAGACAAAATGTATTTTCTATTCAAGAATCCAAGTTTTAGAAAATACAAGGTTTGGTTTTGGTAAAAATGAAAAGACATAAAAATAGTTTTAATTGCTTGATATTTGAGTCAAAACTTTTATCACATGTTTATATATCAATGAAATTTGACAAAACTATTTTTGGGGATTTTAATAGTTTATAAGAACTTATTGAAATATTTTAAACCAGTTTTTCTGACCTGTTTAAAAGTCTGCCAGGCTTGGTCGGTCGACCGGACGGTCGACCGCACCATGTAGCCGGTCGACCGTATCGGTCGACCGACGTGCACAGAAACGTGCACGCTGGCTACACCTATAGCCGGTCGACCGAGCAGTCGACCGACTGAGAGCAGGTTTGCTCTCTGTTTGTCTGGGTCGACCGGGCGGTCGACCGCTTGCGCCAACGGGTCAAAAATTGACCGTTGGGCGGTCGACCGCACGGTCGACCGACAGGGCAATTCTGGCAAAAATAGCTGCCAACGGCTAGTTTCCAAACTGCCTATATATACCCCATTTCCAAGAGTTTTTGAAGAAGAATTTTTGGGCTAATATTTTCATTCTCTCTGGTGTTTTTTGCTGCAATCAAAATAAGTTTTTGGATTCAAATTGAACAATCTTTTTGGTGTTTTCATTAGGGTTTGAAAAATCAAAGAAAAGGGTTTTGGGAAAAGCTTTTGAATTGAACTTCTCTATCTTGGTTTCATTTATTTCCCAAAGTTTTTCTTTGAGTTGCTGGTTTCAAATCCCCTGATTTTCTCCACACTTGAGCTAAAATCTACTTTCTTCTCTATAGGATTTTGTGTGGGAAAAAGAGATTGTTTTGTGGTTGTTGTTTGAAACCACTAAGTTGTAAACCCTATCTTTAGCTTGGCTTTGTGCCTTTCCCTCATTGTGTTGAGGAAGTTTGGCTATTGGGTTGTATCCCTCAAGGTTGTGAGGTGATCCTTGTATTGGTTTGTGGAAATCCCTCAAGTTGTGAGGAGATTGTTGATTGGATTGGAGTTGTGCCTCAAGGAGGAGGTTGTGTTTGTAAGGGAGGAGTTGGGTACTCCTTGTAATTGTGATTGCCCCAAATCCTCGGTGGAGGTTCCCTTTGTGGGAGTCCTTTGTGGACAAGCTAGTGGATTGGAAATCCTTCGTGTGTCGAAGGCGGGGATGTAGAGCTGGGTGCTCGAACCTCGGAACATATCTTGTTGTTTGCGCTTGATCCATTGACTCTCTCTAACTCTCTTTACTTTGTGTCTTGCATCTATTTATATTGCTCATTCATATTTGCTTGGCTTGGTTGTGTGCATCACTTGTTGATAGCACTTGAGTGTGTATTGCATTAAGTTTTTAAATTCCGCATTTAGTTCATAGATTAGCCACATCACCTATTCACCCCCCCTCTAGGTGATTTCAAACATATATGGTTATTTAGTACTAATCATGTTCAAGTATTTAAGTATATTTCAGGGTTCTAAGGATTCAAGGAGTTTTTTTTTCTTTTAAAGAAGGTGTTGAAGTCTGAAGAAGATTCAAATACGGGATTAAAACTCAAAGTACTCGGTGTCGCTAATGGAGAAGCCCGGTTGAAGATCTTGTAGTCACCTAGAGCCTTATAAGATATTAGTCTTTTAAAGTGTAGAATATAGTTGTGAAGCACACACATAAAATACACGATTTCAAAAAATATAAATTTTGATAGTATTGGTATTTTGCATATTTTGTTTTGATACATGTCTCATAATTTTTTCAATATTTTATAACAAGTTTAGAACATATATTTCAACACCTATACAATGCTACATTACCGAGAAACTAATACAAAATATTTTGAAAAATGTTTGAAACTCAAAAACTATCCAGAAAACTGTTTAAGGCCAAGTTGGTCGACCGGACACTCGACCGGTGCCCATTTTAGGCCAAAACGGGGCATGCACGTTTGTACACGTTGTCGGTCGATCGATCGGTCGACCGACTTAGAGAACCTAACTCTCGGTTATGGCCGGTCGACCGACCTTTTGATTTTTCCCTTTGAACTAAAAGGCGGTCGGCGGTCGACCGGAGCCAACGACTCTTTTCTGGTGAGCTGGAGGTCGACCGGCCGGTCGACCGAGAGCCTGCCAGTTGTCTATAAAGGCTAGTTTTTGGATCTATTTTATTTTTAATGAATTCTAACGAGTATTTTTGGTTTCTCTGTGTCTAAACACACCCCAAATGACCTGGTATGATTAACAAATAATATTTATTCATTGCCTATATATATGTGATTGGTCACTAATGTTACATATTTAATGTCACATTTTCATACTTATTTTTAATAAAAGCCTGCATTGTCCTAATTATTTGTTTGATTTATTTGCAGGTCCAATCCTTAAGGAGATGAAGAGAAATGAGCCCAAAAGCCCACCAGAATTCTGAATTAAATCAGAATAAATTCGCACACATAAAATCAGGGAAAAATCAAGAGGTTGAAACCGGTTGAGAAGAATCCTCTCAGAATCGATCGGTTAAAGCCAAGAATCCAAGGCCATTTCGTCAGAATCCGGAGCTCAAACGAAGAAACCAACAAAGGATAAAGTCAGAAGAAACTCCCGGGATGACCCACCAACAGGGTGTGGCCATCTGGCCACACCCTGGCCGCAGAATTGCGGCAAAAGCCGCAATTCTGCGGCAATCTTGGGAGTTACGGGGAGCGTGAACTCCCCCGAGCTCCCCGGGATCCTGGTTGTTGGGTTTTCTGCCTATAAAAGGCCATATTGTGCACTGAAAATGGAAAAAAAATGCAGATTAGGATTTAGCTTAGTTTTCATTTCTTAGTTTAGGTTTTAGTCTTTCTTTTTATGTAATTTTAGTTTTCATTTATGTAATTCAGAGGAGATCGACTTTCATCGAAGAACAAGACTGAAGCTTGAGCTGGAGTGACACCGGTGTAAGACTTATTTCTTTTCTTTGATTGTAATGAAATCGAATCGGTGTTCTTTTTTGTGTATGCACTTCTATTTAGTCTTCTTCTTCTTCTTCGTTTCTATTTTACTTTTCTTTTTCGTACAATCGTCTTCCAAGTGAGTCTAAAAGCGTCGAAAGAGCCTTGCCATTGCGAGTGCCACCGGTAGCTCATGACGATGGAATAGAGTCTCTCTCTGTATCATTTCATTCTTGAAGTAGTCTTGATGATGTAATGTGGACGAAGACCAATACTCGAATCTTATGGGCTATGCGCTGAATGCCTCCACTTCAAGGTAAAATCGTTGCTGAAAACTCGAGGTAAGCTTTTAACGAAAAGAAGGTAAGCAATTGTTTTTATTTCTTTTCTTTTATTTCTGTAAACTAAATCACAAACACCACTTCCTCCAAATCGTTTTCATTCTTCTTTCCACTTCATTTGTACTTTGTCGCTTTCTTTTGTTTTCTGATTTTTCACCTTCTTCATCTCCCGCTTTCTTCTTAACTTTAACCTTTAACTTTCTTTTTCTTTTTCTTAACTTTAAAAACAGAGAAGAACTTTCTTTTGTTTTCTTAACGATTTCAATAAAGACACGTAAAGCTTCCATCGCAAACCCTCCTTGTGGATCACGACCCGCATAGCCACTTGCTATAGCGGAAGAATTGAGCACTTGCACATTCCTTTCTAAAGTTCTATAATCTCGTATTTTGTGTGCAGGTTTAGCCTCAATCAATATGGGTCATTGGTTTTGGTTTTGGTTTTAAGATAAGAAAATAACACAAGTTTTCAAGTTTATTTCAAATGAGAAAAGTTTTTCTAGCTTACAATCTTCAAGTTCTTTCTTTCCAAAGCTATTTTCAGTTGGTTTTAAAGCTCTTCTATTCTTTCTAACTAAGTTTCATCTCTCACTTAACTTCTTGAGCTATACTTCATATTCTACTCTATAGGAAGTTATAAGAAAGAGTGTTCGTGAACTTGTTGGATCACCAAGAGCTTTGTAACCTCAATTAGCTTTGTGCTACCTCTTGTGTAGAGGGTTGAAATGGTGGAGTTGTGTACTTCGGTCTTGTGTAGACCAAATTGTAATTCCTTCGTGTAAGGTCCCTTTATGGAAGATCCCTTAGAGGATAGTGAAATTCTTCATAGTGGTGAAGGCAGGGGCATAAAGCAGTGGCTCGAACCTCGAAATAAATCTTTTGCATTTGTATTTGCATTTTGCTTGTGCCTTACTCTCTATTGCTTTTTACTTTTCATACTTGTGTGGTTGTTCATCTTGCTTAATATCATTACTTGCATATCATTCATCACTTTCACTATAGGTTAATACTCATCTCAAAAAGGAGGCAATTGAGCACCTCAACTCATTATCTAGAGGAATCAAAGAAGAGAAGTTCTAGAACCCTTCATGAGGAATTCGGCTTCAATTCTTATTTTGAGTGACTGTTTGCATAATTCATCATAAGTAGTTTTAAAATTGCATTTGATTAGCAAAACACTTATTCACCCCCTCTAGGTGTATTTCAATCGGGGTACGACTAAGGAGGAGAATTGGAGAAGGCCATGGAGGGAGGAGGGTGTTGGTGTGGCTTGGCCTTGGGTGGAGGTGCTCATGGCTGACAAGGGTGAGTTGTTGTACTCAGCCAAGATAGGTCGAGGATCGCCAAGGAGGGGTGCCCACGGCAATGGGGTGGTCTTGGCTCGGGTGGAGGAGGCTTTGCACGCTTGTAGCAGAAGTCTCTCGCTGGGGATCGATGGAGGAGGGGCTGGAGAGCGTTGCCGCAGGGGACTCGGCAATGGTTTAGGGAAGATGCGTGGCCTGTCATCCCAGGTGAAGGAGGAAGAATGGGCTCGGGTGTGGTCGTTGGCATGCCGTGGGCGAGGTCGACGGATTTCACCAGCGGGGAGATGCAGGCAGTCTAGACTGAAAAGGGAGTTGTTTGCAAGAGGGGGCTTGGGCTGCGATGTGGAGGTACGGCCACAAGGCCTAGGTTTAGGGAAAGGCGCATATGGGGAAAAAAAGGAGAAGATTAGATTAGGTTTAGGGTTTGAGATTAGATGAAGCTTAGGAGATAATATATACAGGGTAGAAATATTTGGTTATTGGGTAAAGGGTAAAGGGTTAACGGGTAATGGGTGTGGAATAGTTATGGATGAAGGGCTAATAGGTTTAGGCTCAAGGTAAAATACATGGAAAAGGAAGAAAAGATAAGAGAAATGGGATTAAGAAAAATGAAGTATAATACTACTATTAATATAAACACTAATATCAAATAAATAGAATAATACTAATAATAATATTAATAATAATAATAGTTAACAATAATTATAATAATAATTATCAATGATAATGATAATAAGAGTAATAATAACAACAATAATAATAGTTAAAATAACCATAACAATAGGAACAATAATAATTTATAATTATAACGAAACAACCATTATTAAGAATAACAATTAAAAATAATAGAAATTAACAATAATATTAATAACAATAATCATAATGAGTAGCAATAATGATAATAGAAATTATAATTAACAAATACCATTACCGCTAATATTTATACTAATATTAAATAAATAAATAAAATAATAGTAACACTAATAATAATTTATAAACACCAACAATATAAATAATAATAACACTAATAGTAATAACAATAAATAATAATCGTAATGGAAGAATAATAATAGTAATAACTATCATAAATTATATCAGTTAATAATAAGAATAATAATTGAAATAATAGTAATAAGTAACTAAAAATATTGATAATTAATAATGGTAATAATATATAAAGCTAAAATACCATTTACTATCTTAAAAGTAATTTGTATATTTAATAATTATAACTAAAAATTAAGTTAACAAATAATAAAATAACGAGTAAAAAAAATAAATACTTAGAAAAAAATAAAAATACAGTATTGCTAACTAGAGATATTACATTCAACCCACCTTACCAAAATTTTGCCCCCGAAATTTCAGTAAAGTAGGGAATAATAAAAAGAGTCAAAATCAAGAGGGAAAATAAACAAGCTTCCATGTCGCCTCTTAGCACTTCATGAATCCACCACGCTTCCGTTACGCTACTCTGATTTATGCTACCGACTTCAGCATGGAGGGACCAGTTCTAAGAGATAGAATCCGGGAAATATAATCGAAAAGAATAATAGAAATCAAGAAGCAATCTAGATTATTCTTAAAGTAGAGTTGGAATTAGGAATGTCAAAAATTCAAGAGATGGATTCCAAAAGGGAGGACGATTAATTCCAAATGGACAAAATCATTGTATGGATAGTATATGTATATTGCAGTGTAACTATAGCTTGTTTCAAGTTACCAGTATGATCTAGGTCTCTACGAAAAGAAAAGTCAAAATTCAACATCGCAAATCAAAAACGTAGGCTCTGATACCAAAGAAAACCTTGTCACGCCCCGCTTCTCAAAATATGGTGGAGTGCAGACGTAATGCGAGTCAGCGATGCATATACGCAAGGAAAATACCTCACGTATATGCGCTAAGCCTTAAGTAACCCAAAATAAGCTATGAATCTAATCTATAATAAATCGACGATCACTGCAATATCACATATAAGCATCCCCGCATGATATCATATAAATAAAGAAGTAGAATAAAGAGTAAATCTTATATACAAGAATCAAGAAAAGTACAAAAACAGTAATAAAAAGGAGGTAAGAATACCAGAATCAAATAGGGAGAAACTCTAGCTCCTCGTGAAGCGTACGAGCTCAACGAACACCTGAACAATATAAGAAACCGTCCAATATCTATAAGTCACCTAGACGGGGGTGAATAGGTGACAAGCTAATGAAATGCATAATAATATGAAATTAAAGCTAATTATGCAACTAAAGGTATTATGCAAACACACAAAGTATAACACAAGAGTGTAGCTAAATTCTCAATGACGGGCTCTGGACTATATCCTCAAGATTCCTCTAGATTAAGAGTTGAGGTGCCACTATGGCTCTCTTGGTTGAATACAAGCGTGAGTAAACAATCCCAAGCATATAACAATTAAGCACAAGTATATTAAGCATTTAAAGGTATGAAAAATATAAGCATGCAAGATATAAAACACAAGTGAGAGAGAGATAAGCAATTACAAACATGGGAGAATTATTTCAAGGTTCGAGCATACTTATTCTACGCCCCCACCTTCAACACTATGAAGGATTTCACTATAACGATCCCGTAAGATCGCTCGGTGCCGCAACACCTACAACGAGCTCCCTCAAGAACTCTTGGACCCGCAAGTCCCTCACTTATTCCCACAAGAATAACACACGCTAACCCACAAGCTCGCCGAGGCCGCAACCTCTACAACTCCTCCAAAGACAATAGTTGGAACACTTGGTTATCTCTTCTCTTGATCACCAACAAGCACTCTCACAAACAAGAGACCTTTAGGATAGATATGGCAATGAAAAGGCTCAAACTTGTGTGAGAAAACTAGATAGATTTGGAAATGAAAAACTCAAGAAAAAGCTTTTGAAAACTCAAGAGAATCACTCTTGATAAACTCTCTTTTGATATGGCAATGGGGCTCTAAAAACTTATTTGAAAAACTCTATTAAAGATGGGAAAAATAAGCTCTTGAAAAACTTGTTTAAAACTTACCCAAAAATCCCATATTTATAGGCCAAAAAAATAGCCGTTACAGTTCAAAAACTACCAGAAATGGTCAGTCATCGAGATCGACCGACCAACGGTCAAATTTCTGACCGTTGGAGTCTAGCAATCGACCGACCACAGACCCAGACTGTGTAATAATTCAACTTTGAGCACAGTTTTAAGGCATAAAACGTCAGAATTTGAAAATATATATAGGAAGAATTTGTAGATCTTGAAGTCTACTTTCTAATTCAACTTAAATCAAATCAATATCTTATCAGAGTAGAGTGTTATTAACAAAATACTGAAACTATTTTCACAAGAACAAACTTCAACCCAATATTTGACATCTTTAACATTTGAATCAGAAAATGATTAGTGAATATGAAATGTAGCCCTGAAAGTTCTCTTTGAAATGAAATTTAAATCATGTTGATTGAATATAAGAATAAAAATTATAACCAGAAAACTACAAGAGTGTCGAGCAAATTAGCAGAACGGTCTGCCGCCCGGTCTACCGAGAAAACCCGAGAGCTCTACAAACTCAGTCGGTCGATCAGTCGGTGGCAGATCTCTACTGCGGTCGACCGGCCGGTCGACCGAGCTTATATCACATGGGCTTGTGCACGTCTTGTGCACGTCGGTCGATTGGTCGGTCGACCACCAGCAACCCAAAAAACAATTTTAATAACTTTTTAAAATACATCTTAAATTCCATAAAATTTCCATAAAATCTACAAAAATAAGTTCTTATCAATACTTTGAAATATAAATATGTGTGATTAAAAATCAACAATATTACAAATATCTGAACTATTTTTGGGGCATCGAAGTTAAAGCTTAAAACCAAAACAGTTATGTAGGCTGTCTAAAAATCACTGAAGACAAGTCGTCAAAAAGTAGAATCCAAACTCCAGACGTAGGGCTAGTCATCGCCATCAGTGCAGCACCAAGACGCGAGGGTTGAAACCCCCGTCTCAGCATTATTGCAATACCAAGACGCAGAGTCCAAAGCCCGCATCTCACGCGAAGCTTGACGCAGAGCTAGAAACCCGCGTCTCTCACACATTACTTCAGCAGCAAAACACAAGGCTCAAAACCTACATCTCAGTTATAACTGCCCTCATTACTAGGTCAATTATTGTCCACGTAATGAGGGAGTTAACCCCCCATTATGGAGTGTTTTTAGGGGGCACGTTCACTCCCTGAAACCTCTATAAATAGCCCAGTTTGCTATAGAAGAGGGGTCGACAGAGAAAAAAGGTCAGATACTTCTTGATAAAAAAGAACTTCGGTTGTAAGCTGAAGAAACACTAAGATTTCCAGCTGAAAAGAAAGAGAGAGTTCAACTCTTCTAACAACTTACTGCGTACAAGTTCGTTTTTTGCCTACACTCTGTGTGAGAGGATTCTCAAAAGGTCCTGAGGTTCACCCGGTTAACAGAAAACAAGATTCACTTTCCACCGCCACATCAAGAACCCAGCACTAAACAAAGGGGAGATTCAAGCTTGATTATCTTTCCTCTCTTGTAAGAGGATTATTGATTTGTTGTAACTTTCTTTACAATCAAATAAAGAATTTACTTCTCGATCTTTAATTTTCCCCCACCAAACAAGAGATGGCGACTCCGCTGGGGACAACTTTCTCTATTGACGAGCAAGTTGTGGCACAAGGTGACGTCACCTTTATGGGAAAAACGGTCGAATCACTTGTCGTGGAGTTCGACCAGGCAAAGTATGAAGAGTTCCTCCCTTCCGGCTCCAAGAGCCCTAAGGCGCGGGTCTACCGCAAAGTCTCCTCAGGGACTTGCTCTCGAGTCCGCTCTGAGATGCCCTCAGACGCGACTGGCAAGAAGGATGTCGTGGCTAACCGCATCATACGTAATGCCCGCGTCAACGTCTCCCATGAGACATGCGTGGTTAACGTTGCTAATGTTCAGCCCGTTCATGACCATCCCCCTCCTAAGCGCCAAGTTACCAGGGGTTCCCATCAACCCGTACGGCGTAACCAGAATGCTGAGCGACGATAGAGACGGCGTGCGCATTAACTACAAGCTGGAACAACTGTCTGCCCAACAGATGTCGGATGCGAGGATCAAGCCCGCATTTCTTCTGAATCACGGCAGACACGTGAAGTCCGCGTTTGGAAACCCAAATGTAAGGTTCACCAAACTTACGTTTCTGAAGCTCCACTTCTCAAACGCAACGATCAGCAGCGCGAGGTCTGTGTTCCTCATCCGAGACATGAGACCCGCGCTTCTACAGTTATACGTGGGACCCAAAAGGCCTGCGTTTCTCAAGTGTCGCTACCCAGATGCGACAATCAGCAACGCGAAAGCCACGTCTCTTCTCAGCAGAGGCGCAAGACTTGCGTTACAGAGCCAAAACGCAAGAGCTGCGCTTATCTTACAGGATGTGAGCTCGCGTCTTAGAACCTTGCGTCTCAGCTTTGCGAAGCAAGTATAGCTCTCAAAAGCTGAAAAGCCCTCGATAATTCGAGGCCAATCTCTTCGATCCCCCTCCCGCGGACTTAAGAGATTATTTAACAAGGAAGAGGAGTGCTAATTTGATCACTCCATCTTGTTGCTGTGAACGGCTTATCACAGTAATGCTCTCTGAATGCCACTGCAGTTCACATATGAACCAACAGCCGACATTTAGACTGTCGACCCCAACTTCCCGCTCAGCTAAAAGATATCGCTCCCGCAGAAGGAGGACCTTCTCTGATGCGGAGTACCCTGAAATCACTACAAACATGGCAAGCAGAAGTAGGGGCAAACAACCATTGGTCAGCTCCTACGAGTCTGACACAGAACCAGGAGGAGTGTATCGGTATACTCGCACTCGGACTGGAGCAATTGCCCCGATCGATTACAGTGCCTTGGCTCGGGACATTGAAGTAATGACTTACATTCCGCCGTTGCAGAGTCACAGGCTTCGAACTCTTCCATAGAGAAAGAAGCCTTCATATACATGACAAATACTCCGGAGGAGACGGCCAGGCGCTTTGAGAAACAAGCCAAGGTCAAGAGGGAACAATTTGAGATGATTCGTGCTCAACAAGAATCCATCGATTCTCTCAAACTGATGCTGGCACAATTGCTTGAAGACAAGAGAAAGTCAACTGACAAAACCTCCTCTAAAAAGTCTAAAGGCAAACGAAAAGAAGGAGAAAACTCATCTTCTGTGCATATCAAGGAGAAAGAGCAATCTACTTCTGAGTCGTCTAAATCCTCATCTTAGGGGAAGGCAATCCGGACCATGGAAGGATCCATTCTAAAAGAATGAGTCAATTGGAGCAACGTCTCGAGGCCCTTACTAATCGAAAAGGCCTCCAGGAAGCAGGAGTGGTCCGGCCATATCCGACGAGTAGGACCTTGTTCCATATCCCCCAAGTTCAAAGCTCTGACCCTATAGCCATTTGGCGGCAAAGGGTCACCGAACAAACATATTTACTACTTCAAGTCTCAGACTGGGAACGTGGTAGATAATGATGCCATCTTGGCATGTTTGTTCTTCGGCACTCTAAAAGGGCTTACCTTTGAATGGTTCATGAAGCTCCCAGAAAATTCCATTAAAAATTGGAGAGATCTAGAGAAGCTCTTCCTAACACGCTTTTTGAAGATGACTCAGATATCACAATGCCTACTCTCTTGGCCACAAAGCAGCGAAAGGGAGAGTCAGTCAAATCATTTGTAGAAAGATTTTAGAATATGGCACTCCGATGTCCTAGCGGTATGACCCAGGTCACCCTGGTAGAAACATGCCGCCACAATCTACAAACGTCGTTCCTCGCCCAAATAGGAGTTGCTGAAAGCCGCATCTGGAAGTAATTGGTCCAACAAGGTGAACAGGCTGAAGAATTGTCGCCAGGATTAGGGCAGAAGAAAACAAGCCCAGACCCGAAAGGTCGACAAGACGCACGCCAGAAAAATCTTTTCAAACAAAGAGGAAAGATAACTTGGCGACAGAAACCAAATCCCCTATCAAACCTTAGCCGGTCAAGGGAAGTAGCTCTTCAAGTCAGCCACGCGCCAATAAGTAGTATTCCTTCAAAGACGAACATGTTGTTTCGTTGTTCAAGTTACTCAACAAGAGCAACAGATTGAAGCTTCCGGAAGCTAGACGTCCTGAAGAAGTCAGTAACATCGATAATCCTAACTACTGCCTGTATCATAGGATACTGGTGAAAGTACACGTAGAGGGGGGTGAATAGGTGTAACCAATGAGTGTAGCCGAATTCCCGGTGAAGGGCTCTGGACTAACTCCTCTTGATTCCTCTGAATAAGAGTTGAGGTGCTATATGAAGCTCTCGTGGTTAAACACAAGTGACGCACACAAACAAACACAACCAAGCATATACGAATGATATGACAATATGAATCAATACAAGGCACAATATAAGAGAGAGAGAGAGTTAGAGAAAGTGGATCAATCGCAAACACCAAGATATGTTTCAAGGTTTGAGCACACAGCTCTACGTCCCCGCCTTCACACAGAAGGATTTCCACTAACTCGTCCACACAGGACTTCCCACACAGAGAACCTCCACTGAGGATTTTGGGCAATACAATAACCGGGAGTACACAACTCCTCTCTCAAATACAACACAACCTCTACACTTAGAGGCTAGGCACAAAGCCACCACAAACACAATCACCTCACACTTGAGGGATTCCAACACAATCTCCACCTCTCACTAGAGGGAGCCAAACAACACTTCCACAATCACCTCTACACAAGAGGGATACCAACTCAATCACCTCTCACTAGAGCGATATCACAAAGATGGAAGGTTTACAACTTGGTGGTCTATCTCAACCACAAACCAATTTCTTTTCCCACAAAACAAAGATCCTAATAGATAGGATAGTAAGATAAGCTCAAGTGTGAGAAAACAAAGTGTTTTGAACAAAGAAAATCACTTGGGAAAATCTCCAAATAGATATAGAATTTTTAGACCAAAAACTAATTCCCAAAAGACTATTTTCTTTGAATTATCAAACTCTTTAAAAACAAATGAAGATTGATCTTTTAACCCAAAAACTCTTTTAAAAAACTTGCTCTTAAAACACTTGAAAAGATCAAAAATTTTGCTCTTGAAAACTTGTTAAGAAACAACTCAAATGGGGGGATATTTATACCCCATTTGGAATCTGCCTGTTGGCAGCAGAAAAGGCCCAGATTGGCCTTCCGGTCGACCGGCCGGTCGACCGGCCAACGGTCAAAAAATCGACCGTTAAACCCTCCGGTCGACTGCCCGCTCGACCGTGCCCAGAACCAGAGAGCAACGGCTCTCTGGCTGGTCGACCGCCCGGTCGACCGGGCCAACCCGAGAGTGGGCTGACTTCAGTCGGTCGACCGCTCGGTCAACCGGCCAAACATACTGGCCTTTGTGCACGTCTTGTGCACATCGGTCTACCGGTCCGGTCGACCGACCACTGGTCCGGTCGACCGTCCCGGTCGACCGCCAGAGCCTGGCAGGGCAAAATACATGACTTGAAAACTGGTCTTTTTATTGTCAAATAAATCCCATAAATCTCATAAATTCTACAAAAATAGGTTCTTGTTATATCTTTGAAATACAAACATGTTTGAGCAAAAATCAAACCATGTTACCAACATTTTGAACTATTTTTGTGACTTGGAAATTTTGCCTTAAACCAAATTCTGTATTTTTCAAAACTTAGATTTTTGAAATGGAAATCCGATTTTTCCGAAACACATGTAAATACAAAAACATGATATTTAAACAACTTTGAAGCATATAGTATATGGATAGAATCCAATATATATGAAAGAGATATATATCAACGTTTTTGACATTAAATCCGAAAATAAGTTTTGTTTAAATATAAAAACCCAAATACATGAATTAGGTTATCAAAATAAGTTTTTCTAAGAATATGAAGCATATATGTATATAGATCAAATTTAATATACATTAAACCATGTAAACTTGTTTTGATTCAATTCTATTCATGAAAACCAAGATCGGTTAAACAAAACCGAAAACCAACAATGAAACTTGAAACAAGTGTGTGTGTTGTGAACTTGAGCATATCACACTATCTAACTTTACAATGGATCTAAACTAACTATTCTTAAACTAAACAAACCAAAGCCTTCTTGTCTCCAAGCCGACTCGATCCAAACGCGATTCCCCGAGCTTGACTCCAACGAGTGCTATATGTGAACTTTGACGCTCGAGCTCTTGAATCACCATGTGAAAGCTCCAAAACACCTTTGTTGAAGCTAATCACCTACTAATATCTTGGTTAAATATCTGAAACTAAATATCATAAGATTATTAGTAAACTACAACTACATGAGTTAATCATCATCAAAACTAGAGTGGAAGGCCTCTGGGCCAACAATTTCCCCCTTTTTGATGATGACAAGACTCTTGGAGTTATATATGCATGGATTAAAGTTAAGCTTCAAAGAAGCACCCCCTTAACTCATGCATAGCAATAAACAATAAGATATGCAATGAATATTAAACATGAATATGCATTAACATGCATAAAACAATGAAAGAAACATGCTCTTGATACCAAATTTTAAAAATAAATTCCTTTTTCCTCTTTTTGAAATAAACATGTTCTTAAATACTAATTGAAAATATAAACTTAGAATAAACATGTTCTTTAAATAATTGCTCTTGATACCAATAAAAATTTTAATTGAAAGCTTTATCAATAAAAGCAATAAAAGCTCTTGATACCAATCAATAAAAGCTCTTGATACCAATTGAAAGATAATCAATAAAAGCTCTTGATACCAACAATAAAAATTTTAACAAAAGTTCTTGATACCAATAAAACAAAATAACAAAATATGTTCTTGATACTAATATCCATGCTCTTGATACCAATATCAACAAAACATCAAAACATCAAACAAATTCTCTTGATACCAATATGAAGCAAACTTACAAATAAACAATAAACATGCATATAAACTCAAATACTTCTCCCCTTTTTGTCAATCATCAACAAAGGGGTTAAAGTAAATAATAAAATAATGTTCTCCCCCTTTTTGTCCGAAACAAACATCATCAAGGGGTGAAATCAAATCAAAACATTATGATACCAATTGAAAAAAATATATCAATTTAGTGCATCATGATATCAATTGAACATAAATAAAACATACAAATTGAAAGTACATAAAACAAATATTTTTAATATAAATTTAAATAAACATGTCTATATTATACCAATTGAAAGTAAATAAAACATTTTGAAGAAATCAACCAAAAAAAAAATTTTTTTTTTTACATCAATTGAAAGATGTAAACATATAGGTAATCTTGAATACAATTGTAAAAATTAGTACCAATTGAAACTAATTTTTCATTAGGAGCATATGATACCAAATAAAAGTCAATCTCATTTTTCAATCATTTTTCAACATAAAGTGTGGGAGTAAAATACCAAGGTAAACAAAACCAATTAAAAGGTGAAATATGAATTTTCTCCCTCTTTATGAAATACCAAACAAAATGATGCATAAGCTTGTATAAGATGCCAATTGAAACATAATCAATTGAAAAATTAATAGTCATTTAAGAAATTAAGCATAGCATAACCAAAATTTGTGCTCAAAGATATAGAGATATAGTAAGCACAAATAAAATACATATGTATGAAAAAATGAATACCAATCGAAATTGATACTATTTGAAGTGTAAGCATACATATATAAAAACATATTTGAATATACAAAAAAAAATGTCAATAGTGATACCAATTGAAAAGATCCAATGATACCAATTGAAAGTATAATAAGAATCAAGTGTATAAATCATATTCCCTACCACCCATTCATGCACATGTTTAAATAGATTTTCCATAATGAGCATACAATGCATGGTCGTCCAACCAGCCGCTCTTGAAAGGGCAGGGGTTTTCAAAAATAAGTTTGAAAATAGTTATAATACGTTTGAAAACTCTACCATATGAAGAATACGAACTAGTTATATGAAAATTTTGTAAACTAGTACGAAATCCTTCAAGCACGGAATAAAACAAAAATATATTTCATGAAAAATATGTAAGTCACACGATCATCAACACTCAAAATCTATAAGGCACATATCAAACTCATGAAAACAAAATCATGAGAAAACTTTCAGTAAAGTGAGTGTATAACAGTTATGTGAAACACATCATCATGAAAATAGGCAATCAAGCTCAATATGAAATTCCTTAAAAACATGAAAATCATCAAAACTAGAATCCTTCAAGGTATATTTTGGGTCCATGGGGGTTACCTCCTTTCCTAACCCAAACAAATTTAGTTGCTAAATTTGAATCATGTATACGATCATAACAAAACTTAGCAAGGTGGCCCTTACGTCCACAATGTGTACATGTGTACACATGAGCTTACATTGTGTGATGGGTGTGAACGTGAGGAGCATGTGTATGCCGTGTATGGTGTGCATGCATAGATGGAACTTGTTTCTTGCGAAGCATGGATTCCAACCGTGTATGGTTCATGGCACAATGGCTCAAAGTGGAGCCCAAACAATCCACACTCTTCTTAAGCATACAAATATCATTTTCAATCATGGAAGAAGAGGTGCATGCAATAGGTGAGCTAGAATGTGAAGCTACACTAGCATGGCAAACATGAGAGTTTAAATCATTTTTCAAAGTTTTATTTTCATTTAAGCAATCTTTCAATTCTTTAGAAATTAAATCTTGTTTTTCAAAGAATCATTTTCTTTAAAACAAAAACAAGTTTTGAAGTTAAAGTCTCATTTTTCTTTAAAATATTTTCACAATCATTTTTATTTTTCAAAATCTTGTTTTCATTTAAAACAAGTTCAAGTTGGGTTTTCAAAGAGTCACACTCATTTGAAATCTCAACCTTCTCTTGTAAAGCCAAATCAAGTTTTGAACACAAATTCTTATTTTCTTCTTTTAGTCCAAAACTCTTCTTTTTCAAAAGATTATATTTTTCAAGCAAATTTTCACAAACAATTGAAAGTTCTTCATTCAAAGCATTGGCATCAATATAATCATTATTAGAAGAACTAGCATCATCATCATCTAATAGAGTTTCCGAGTTTACCTCAAGGGAGTCATTCCCTTGGACCAGTAGCAATGTTGCTCGGATTCTCCACTAGATTCATCCTCCACAATGGTTGACGTTTGAAGCTTGGAGGAGGTCAAAGTGTTCCACACTGCAAAGGCGGAATCACAGTTAGAAACTATCATAAGATATTCTTTGTTAAGCGTGCTTCTAAATACCTCAAGGGCTTGTGCATTGGCCTCTATATGCTTGCTATTACCAAGATAGGATTTCTTGGTAGCGGCAAGGAAAACATGCAAGCCTAGGGTTTTAGGTACATACTCATCCTAAATTTCCACATATCAATGTTGGAAACATCAAACATGGGAGGTGTCAAGCAATCCATGAGTGTGTGTAAACAATATACGTGTGCAAATGCAAATGAAAGATTAGCAAAACCAAGATCACACTCCTAAGTGGTTAAACCTAATATCAGGAGCGTAGGCTCTGATACCAATTGAAAGTACACCTAGTGGGGGGTGAATAGGTGTACGGATAATCTATGAACAATAATACGGAAATTAAAAACTAATTGCAACACATTTAGTGTAACCAACGAGTGTAGCCGAATTCCCAGTGAAGGGCTCTAGACTAACTCCTATTGATTCATCTGAATAAGAGTTGGGGTGCTATATAAAGCTCTCGTGGTAAACACAAGTGAGGCACACAAACAAACACAACCAAGCATATAAGAATGATATGACAGTATGAATCAATGCAAGGCACAATATAAGAGAGAGAGTTAAAGAAAGTGGATCAATCGCAAACACCAAGATATGTTTCGAGGTTCGAGCACACAGCTCTACGTCCCTGCCTTCACACAGAAAGATTTCCACTAACTCGTCCACATAGGACTTCCCACACAGGGAACCTCCACTGAGGATTTTGGGCAATACAATAACCGGGAGTACACAACTCCTCTCTCAAATACAACACAACCTCTACACTTAGAGGCTAGGCACAAACCCACCACAAACACAATCACCTCACACTTGAGGGATTCCAACATAATCTCCACCTCTCACTAGAGGGAGCCAGATAACACTTCCACAATCACCTCTACACAAGAGGGATACCAACTCAATCACCTCTCACTAGAGGGATATCACAAAGATGGAAGGTTTACAACTTGGTGGTCTATCTCAACCACAAACCAATTTCTTTTCCCACAAAACAAAGATCCTAATAGATAGAATAGTAGATAAGCTCAAGTGTGAGAAAACAAAGTGTTTGAACAAAGAAAATCACTTGGGAAAATCTCCAAATAGATATAGAATTTTTAGACCAAAAACCAATTCCCAAAAGACTATTTTCTTTGAATTATCAAACACTTTAAAAACAAATGAAGATTGATCTTTTAAACTCAAAACTCTTTTGAAAAACTTGCTCTTAAAACACTTGAAAATATCTAAATTTTGCTCTTGAAAACTTGTTAAGAAACAACTCAAATGGGGGGATATTTATACCCCATTTGGAATCTACCCGTTGGCAGCAGGAAAGGCCCAGATTGGCCTTCCGATCGACCAGCCGATCGACCGGCCAACGGTCAAAAAATCGACTGTTGAGCCCTCCGGTCAACCGCCCGGTCGACCGTGCCCAGAACAAGAGAGCAACAGCTCTCTGGCCGGTCGACCGCCCGGTCGACCGGGCCAACCCAAGCGTGGGCTGACTTCAGTCGGTCGACCGCTCGGTCGACCGGCCAAACATACTGGCCTTTGTGGCACATCGGTCGACCGGTCTGGTCGACCAACCACTGGTCCGATCGACCGTCCCGGTCGACCGCCAGAGCCTGGCAGGGCAAAATACAGGACTTGAAAACTGGTCTTTTTATTGTCAAATAAATCCCATAAAATCTCATAAATTCTACAAAAATAGGTTCTTGTTATATCTTTGAAATACAAATGATTGGAACGAGAAATTGTATTAAAAATAGTTTAAGAGTTAGCAAGTCTTAGTCACGTTTCAATGTAACCGCGTAGCAAGGGCTAGACGGGTCGATCCACAGGGAAGGATGCGATGCAAGCGTTTCGGACGATCTTCTCTGTATTTCACTTAGAACAAAACAAAAGAGAGATATTGATTAGATTTGAATGATTTGAGATATATAGTTTACTAATCATCTACCACAACCCATAGTGTTAGTCTCAAATAGTGAATATCATATTGAAACAAGTAACATCCATCCTAGGTTATTAATTGAAATTCAAGCAAGATGAATAATATTGGAACCCTAACTAGTGTGCACTAGTAAAGATTAAACAGTTGTTCATCCTAATTTCTAAGTATAGCATAAGAGAAGTTTTAACTTAAAGTTATGCTATCAAAGTTCTTAAGTATAAACTTATGAAGAATCATCTAAAAGTGTAACCTAAATTAAGAAAACCTAATTATCAATTCATCTTTAAGAAGACTATTTTAATCCTAGGGTTTCTAAAAATGGATATCAATCAATTCACTTTCTAAACTAACCTAAGGTTGATCGAGAGATTAGCAAACTACAAATTGAATTTAGTTATTCATCTTTTTTATTTTATTTTCAATTTTTGTTTTTAATGTGAAAAATTGCATGAAAGAGAAAAGAAGACAAATAATCGATCTCAGAAGAAAACAAAATTAAATAGCAACAAAATTTAATAACAAAGAAGAAAGAGTAACCTTTTATTGAATGTCACTTCCAATACAATGCTCCACTCCTTCTTCAAAATATGCTTCTTTGAATAAAAACGAAATTACAAGAATTTTGAAAAGAGAAAATCTAAAGAAAAACCCTAAGCTCCCGTCTCTGGATGCCCCCTCTCTGTTGCTCTGCTGGGGTATTTATAGGAGATATAGGAAGTAGAGTCCCATTACAACTCCCTCACGAAAACAGGTAACCATCCCTATCCAAATACCCGCGGAAACGCGGCCATAGCCGCGTTTTCGCGGCTATAGCGTGGCCACTGGCCACGCGTTTTCTTGCGTGGCCTCCTCTGGTCCGTCCATCTGGGTATCTCCTTCTAGATTCTGCATACAGACTCTTATCTTGAGAATTCGGGATAACTTGGGAAGCAAGTTATCATAAATTCGAATTTTTAAAATGATTTTTATCGTTAAGCTCTTCTCCTTTTATCTTTAGCCTTGTCTTGCAAGCAACTAGGGTTGAGTAGAAGTCCATCTCATCTTATCCTTTTCCTCTTCTTTAGCAATTAGGAGTTCTATCTTATCCTTCCTTTTCCTCCCTTAGATTTTAAATAAATAATTTAAAATCTAAGTTTAGATTAGGTTAGATAATGTAGAAACTTCTAAATTACTACAATGGGCTTTTGGGCTTCTGGGCTTCATTTAGGCTTTATTTCTTTATTTTTTTTAATTACTCAAGGCCTGCACACATTAAATAATAAAACATTAGTAATAGTGCATAATTAAAAGAATAAATAGGGAAATATGATAGTAAATGTGGTAATAAATATACACTTTTTACTACATATCACACCCCCACACTTAATCTTTTTGCTCGTCCTCGAGTAAAAATCAAAAAGAATAAGAAAAGAAAAACTAATCTATCCTAACTCACTTTCGTAGGCATCACAGTTGCACTTAGCATGTGCAACAAGCCGTTAAACCTCTAGGTTACCTTAGAGGACGAGTGTTGTCTCGTGAGGGTTTTCAGCGGATTACACCCACAAAATTCATAAAAAGGAAAATATTTGAAATATGTTTGAAGAGACTAAGTAATCTATAAGATTTAGGATTATCATTTTTTTTCATTCTTAAACTTAGTCTTTATATAATAAATTGTTATCCATTTTAGGTAAGAATCAAAATTGAATTTTTGTTTAGTCTCTTTCATTACCCTAAGTTATATGCATCCTTGTGAATCTTTACTAGGAATTCTTTAACTTGGACTCTCATTCCTCTTATTATTATTTTCTCTTCTTCTTTTTAATATGTATAACTCATCTAATTTTCTTTTATGTAAGTATCAAGGCTTCTTGAGGCCCTCATACCTAACTAATTGACTATTAGATGTGTTAGTACATATATAAATAATATTTCTTAGTTTTCTTAGGCTTTATAATCCACCCATGTAGCGAACCTAAGGTCGGTGGCTCTGTCTTAGTCTTAGTTTATCCACCCATGTAGCGAACCTAAGATAGGTAGTAAAAAGTGCATATTTATCACCATATTTACTATCATATTTCCCTACTTATTCTTTTAATTATGCACTATTACTAATGTTTTATTATTTAATGTGTGCAGGCCCTTGAGTAATTAAAAAAATAAAGAAATAAAGCCTGAATGAAGCCCAGAAGCCCAAAACGCCCATATGCAAAAATTGTAGTAATTTAGAAGTTTCTACATTATCTAACCTAATCTAAATTTGGATTTTAAATTCTTTATTTAAAATCTAAGGGAGGAAAAGGAAGGATAAGATAGAACTCCTAATTGCTAAAGAAGAGGAAAAGGATAAGATGAGATGGACTTCTACTCAACCCTAGTTGCTTGCAAGACAAGGCTAAAGATAAAAGGAGAAGAGTTTAAAGATAAAAATTATTTTAAAAATTCGGATTTACGATAACTTGCTTCCCAAGTTATCCCGAATTCTCAAGATAAAGAGTCTGTATGCAGAATCCAGAAGGAGATACCCAGATGGACGGACCAGAGGAGGCCACGCAAGAAAACGCGTGGCCATTGGCCACGCTATAGCCGCGAAACGCAGCCATAGCCGCGTTTCCGCGGGTATTTGGATAGGGATGGTTACCTGTTTTCGTGGGGCAGTTGTAATGGGACTCTACTTCCTATATCTCCTATAAATACCCCTGCAGAGTAACAGAGAGGGGGCATCCAGAGACGGGAGCTTAGGGTTTTTCTTTAGATTTTCTCATTTCAAAAATTCTTGTAATTTCGTTTTATTCAAAGAAGCATATTTTGAAGAAGGAGAGGAGCATTGTATTTGGAAGTGACATTCAATAAAAGGTTACTCTTTCTTCTTTGTTATTTAATTTTGTTTTCTGCTGAGATCGATTATTTGTCTTCTTTTCTCTTTCATGCAATTTTTCACATTAAAAAAATTGAAAATAAAATAAAAAAGATGAATAACTAAATTCAATTTGTAGTTTGCTAATCTCTCGATCAACCCTAGGTTAGTTTAGAAAGTGAATTGACTGATATCCATTTTTAGAAACCCTAGGATTAAAATAGTCTTCTTGAAGATGAATTGATAATTAGGTTTTCTTAATTTAGGTTACACTTTTAGATGATTCTTCATAAGTTCATACTTAAGAACTTTGATAGCATAACTTAAGTTAAAACTTCTCTTATGCTATACTTAGAAGTTAGGATGAACGACTGTTTAATCTTTATTAGTGCACACTAGTTAGGGTTCCAATATTATTCATCTTGCTTGAATTTCAATTAATAACCTAGGATGGATGATACTTGTTTCAATATGATATTCACCATTTGAGACTTACACTATGGGTTGTGGTAGATGATTAGTAAACTATATATCTCAAATCATTCAAATCTAATCAATATCTCTCTTTTGTTTTGTTCTAAGTGAAATACAGAGAAGATCGTCCGAAACGCTTGCATCGCATCCTTCCCTGTGGATCGACCCGTCTAGCCCTTGATACGCGGTTACATTGAAACGAGACTAAGACTTGCTAACTCTTAAACTATTTTTAATACAATTTCTCGTTCCAATCAAATTTTTGGCGCCGTTGCCGGGGAGGGAACGATACGATATTCTCTAAAAAAAAAACTAATTATTTATTTTTTTTTTTTGTTTGCAGGACTGATAACAGGAAAATTAGCTGCAGCTAAGGACATATAGTAACTCTGTGCCTCTGCCCTAGAAGGCATAGCAGCAGAGCCTACTATCTAGCCGCACAAACGCGGCAATAGCCGCGGATCCGCGGCTATAGTAGCGAATTACTGACTGAACTTTTTGCAGGTTGCTGCAAATTGTAAGTTCTGTTTACTGCTCGGATAAGTTTTCTCTGTGATCACCCTGCATACTGCTAACTAATTAACAGTAACCTATTAGTTGTTAAATGAAAAAAAATATTTAGACTCTTGCATCATAGGCACACATGTATTTAATTTTTTTAATTTCTGTTGAAGAGTGCTGGAGACAAGGTACGTTCGCATTGCATATAGACTAGGAAGCACCCTTGACTGATTTACTACTTTTGAGTAACTACTTGTCTATTTCTTTACACGTGCACTAAATCAATTTAAGGGCAAAACCCATAAACAAGATAAGGTGGGGATTTCATCACCCTTCCTTGGCCCACAAATCATCTCCGTTGCACTCATAACCCTAACCCTAAAATAAAAATTGACTAGACGCTGGCCTTAGGTTAACTCAGACTCATTAGGAGATTGGCTGAAGGGGGAAGTTGTTTGAAATTAACTCTTGCCAAATCGGTGCCTAGGAAGGGGATTAAGGGCCGAAAGCCCGAAGATCGGTGGTTACTTAATTAAGGAACGACTTTGACGGATAACCTCCCACCTGTCTTGCCACCTACCTGGCCGATTAACTTGTGGTTAAGGTCGACAATGTACCTCCTAAAGACAGTCTAAAGTTAGGAGTCGTCTAGGTCCAGGTTTACCCTAACTTAGGTTAGATATTTTTTTTCTTTTCTTTTTGTTTGTTTGCTTATTTGTTTTTCTTTGTCTGTGTGATATGGCTTATAACAATAATTCTTCCCATTTTAATGGTAATCCATATTACACCCCGACCTCTTTTGAACCGGATATTACCAACCCGACATATCATAATTTTAACCAAACAAACATAACTAGTTGGTCTTATCCGAATCAACATATGCCCCAACCTCAATTTCATGAAACGAATTGGAATAATCATCTCTACTCCTCACCGAGTAAAGTGGAATACAACACCCCTGAGCCATATTGTCAACCGCCTTTTCAACCATTATCTTCATATACTTCTTTTACCACACCACCAATAGAAGAACCTACCTATTTGGAAAAGAGTATAGAATCCATGATTCAGTCCTCAAATGATCCATTCGATAGGTTAGAAGAAAAAATGGATCGTCTGCAAAGTTTAATGAATGAGCAAATTTTTAGACTTTCAAACATCCTTGAACTAACTAACCAAATTGATAAGAACCAAGAATCGTGGTGTCTTGAAGACCATGATCAAGATTCAATTTCATCGCATCTACATGAACTTGATCAATCCCAATCCTTGGACAAATTGGCTAGTTTAATTTCAATGAGATTGAATTAGATTGTGAATGTGAACCCGATCCTCAACTTTATGATCTAATTCCAAACTTTGAATCTATGTTGACTCCGGTGTCTTTAACCAATTTGGACCCAATTCCCGAGCCGACATTAATTCCAGTACCAGTATATTATGAAATTGGATCACCTATTTTAGATAGTCACATTCATTTAATGGATCATGAATACGAACTTAAATTTTTTGATTTGGAGCTCACTCTTGAACCACACCCGACTCTTGAACTTAAATTTGATTTTCTTGAGCTGGTATTGGTTCCCAATCCTATTATTCTTAAGCCCAAATCAATAACTTTATCAAATCAAATTCTATTGTTGGATCAAGACGTAGACAATGATGACTCTGAGATGGTAATCCAAGATTGGTCATACAACCAAGATTGTTTCACTATTAGGGTCATGCATGATCCTATTCATTTGGGGGATAATAACAATGTGCATAAGAAAGAGGTCCTAAAAGATGGGTTTCTTGATGACCCACAAGATTTCGATTGGGCCCCATTTCGTGGACCAATTAGACCACCACCGGAACCACCACCTTGAGGTCACATCTTGCCTTCCCTTTCTTCTTTTTCATGCATACATGCATTCATTCATACATTGAGGACAATGCATGAGACAAGTGCGGGGGAGGGTAAAACATATTAAGAAAAAAATATATAAAAAAATAATAAAAATATATATAAAAAAAAGTTTTTTTTTCTTTATAACAATAAAAAAAAAAAAAAAGTTATATATAAAAAACAATTTTCTTTATATAAATTTTTTTTTATATTTTAACATTGTTCTAACATAACAATTAAAAAAATAAATAAATAAAAATAAAAAGATATATATATATAAAAAAAAGGGACATATTTTGACTTATCTTTTGAAAGAAATCTAAGTCAATCTTAAGAATGAGGAAAATCATGATTAGGATTTCTAAAAACTTGGTCAAAATAAAATAATTGTTGAATTTTTAGGTATAGGAGAAAAAATTGAATAAGTAATTAGTCTTGATTTTTACCTTAATGAAATGTGCATACCTAATACACTTACACATCTAAGATTCTAAGACAAAGACTCTTGTGCCTTATAAAAACATATATAATAATATAAATAAATAAAAAAACAAAGAAATTCACAAATTAAGCTGGATACATGTGCCTCAAGAAGCATAAGTATTCACGCCTAAAGGTGATTTTATAAATAAAGTCCTTAGTTTGTGGCCTAGTTCACTCGAATCCTTAAGTCCGTGGGGTGTTTTCTCACCCGGTGCCCTAAAACCAACCAGTTTGGGAGCCACCGACTTTAAGTTCGCTACATGGGTGGATTAGAAAGCCTAAGAAAACCAAGAAATATTATTTATATATTTACTAACACATCTAATAGTCAATTAGTTAGGTATGAGGGCCTCAAGAAGCCTTGATACTTACACAAAAGAAAATTAGATGAGTTATACATATTTAAAAAAAAAAGAAGAGAAAATAATAATAAAGAGGTATGAGAGTCCAAGTTAAAGAATTCCTAGTATAGATTCACAAGGATGCATATGACTTAGGGTAACGAAAAAGACTATACAAAAATTCAATTTTGATTCTTACCTAAAATGGATAACAATTTATTATATAAAGACTAAGTTTAAGAATGAATAAAAATGATAATCCTAAAACTTATAGATTACTTAGTCTCTTCAAACATATTTCAAATATTTCCTTTTTATGAATTTTGTGGGTGTAATCCGCTGAAAACCCTCACGAGACAACACTCGTCCTCTAGGGTAACCTAGAGGTTTAACGGCTTGTTGCACATGCTAAGTGCAACCGTGATGCCTACGAAAGTGAGTTAGGATAGATTAGTTTTTTTTTCTTATTCTTTTTGATTTTTACTCGAGGTCGAGCAAAAGATAAGTGTGGGGGTGTGATAGGTAGTAAAAAGTGCATATTTATCATCACATTTACTATCATATTTCCCTATTTATTCTTTTAATTATGCACTATTACTAATGTTTTATTATTTAATGTGTGCAGGCCCTTGAGTAATTAAAAAAATAAAGAAATAAAGCCTAAATGAAGCCCAGAAGCCCAAAAAACCCATATGCAAAAATTGTAGTAATTTAGAAGTTTCTACATTATCTAACCTAATCTAAACTTAGATTTTAATTCATTATTTAAAATCTAAGGGAGGAAAAGGAAGGATAAGATAGAACTCCTAATTGCTAAAAGAAGAGGAAAAGGATAAGATGAGATGGACTTCTACTCAACCCTAGTTGCTTGCAAGACAAGGCTAAAGATAAAAGGAGAAGAGTTTAAAGATAAAAATCATTTTAAAAATTCGGATTTATGATAACTTGCTTCCCAAGTTATCCCAAATTCTCAAGATAAAGAGTCTGTATGCAGAATCCAGAAGGAGATACCCAGATGGACGGACCAGAGGAGGCCACGCAAGAAAACGCGTGGCCATTGGCCACGCTATAGCCGCGGAAACGCGGCCATAGCCGCGTTTCCGCGGGTATTTGGATAGGGATGGTTACCTGTTTTCGTGGGGGAGTTGTAATGGGACTCTACTTCCTATATCTCCTATAAATACCCCTGCAGAGTAACAGAGATGGGCATCCAGAGATAAGAGCTTAGGGTTTTTCTTTAGATTTTCTCTTTTCAAAAATTCTTGTAATTCATTTTTATTCAAAGAAGCATATTTTGAAGAAGGAGAGGAGCAATGTATTTGGAAGTGACATTCAATAAAAGGTTACTCTTTCTTCTTTGTTATTAAATTTTGTTGTTATTTAATTTTTTTTCTGCTGAGATCGATTATTTGTCTTCTTTTCTCTTTCATGCAATTTTTCACATTAAAAACAAAAATTGAAAATAAAATAAAAAAGATGAATAACTAAATTCAATTTGTAGTTTGCTAATCTCTCGATCAACCCTAGGTTAGTTTAGAAAGTGAATTGATTGATATCCATTTTTAGAAACCCTAGGATTAAATAGTCTTCTTGAGGATGAATTGATAATTAGGTTTTCTTAATTTAAGTTACACTTTTAGATGATTCTTCATAAGTTCATACTTAAGAACTTTGATAGCATAACTTAAGTTAAAACTTCTCTTATGCTATACTTAGAAGTTAGGATGAACAACTGTTTAATCTTTATTAGTGCACACTAGTTAGGGTTCCAATATTATTCATCTTGCTTGAATTTCAATTAATAACCTAGGATGGATGTTACTTGTTTCAATATGATATTCACCATTGAGACTTACACTATGGGTTGTGGTAGATGATTAGTAAACTATATATCTCAAATCATTCAAATCTAATCAATATCTCTCTTTTGTTTTGTTCTAAGTGAAATACAGAGAAGATCGTCCGAAACGCTTGCATCGCATCCTTCCCTGTGGATCGACCCGTCTAGTCTTTTTTTTCAAAAAGTTATTTTTTTAAAAAAAATTTAGTTAGTATCTACCTATGTTAGTATGTTAGTAAATCCTCCCCCACACCTATCTCATGCATTGTCCTCAATGTATGAATGAATGCATGTATGCATGAAAAAGAAGAAAGGGAAAGAAAATCTTATCTTAAGGTGGTGGTTCCGGTGGTGGTCTGATTGGTCCACGAAATGCGGCCCAATCGAATTTTTGTTGATTTCGGAGGAACCCGCCAGAAATCTCTCTTGTATAACCCACTAAAATGATGTATTTATGAATATTTTTTATTAAAAATTTAACCCCATTTAATTTCCAAATTTCATAATTAATTTCGGAGTCAATTTTGTGAACCGTCTTGTCCCAAAATTGAGTGTGAAAAGATGGAATGATTGACTTGGACTCAGGAAGTACGAGAACTAATACCGACTCAGGAAAGTGACTTAATCAAGTAAAGGTTCAGGAGTTGAGATTGGTTCAGGAAGTGGGTTCAAATTAAGAAGTTGAAACTCAAGTCCACATTCATTTTCCCACAATGGAATGTGACTTAATATTAGTGATTCAAGTTCAAGAATGACAGGTGTGGGAAGCAAAACTGATTCTAAAATATTACTCAAATCGGGTAACAAAATAGAGGTCAATATTGATTCGGGAATTTAACTGGATCACAAATTTGAGAATCTAAGTCACATATCTCATTGAGTTCAATATCATAAAAATGAGAACTGGCCAATTTGTCAATGGGACTTTCAAAAGTATGAAATTGGTCAAGTTCAATATGATGATCATAAAAGATTAGTGATTCAATTTCATTATGAATTGGCACATGATCAAATGTTGACTCGAGACAAAGACTGAAATCAGGTGAAGGCACCGGAGTCATTATTGAATCAGGAAGTAGAATTGAATCATTAAGTTGAGGTTCAGGATCATATTCATTCTCAAGTTCTATTTCAGAAAAGGAAAAACTTGCCAAACTGTCAATGTCATTTTCAAAATTTAGAGTTTGGGCAAGTTCAAATGATTGTACTGAAATTGAATCTTGTTTTCTAAAACAAGATGACTCTTCGGCTTTAACAGAATGGTTAGCGACATCAGAAATGGTCAAACGGTGAGAATGGAGAGTTTGGACCATTAGATATATGTCATGATCGCGAACGATTTTAGCCTGAGTCATGGATTCAAGCATCTTTTCATAGTCGATTAGGTCATTATTTTGTTGTGATTGGACTTGAAAAGATGAAGTGTGGTTGTGAAATTCGTGGTGAAATTGTGAGTCCATCAGATTCTGTGATTGTTGCTTGGACTCACGCATAATCATGTCCAAGATTGAAGGTTTTCTATTTTGTGATTGTTGCTTGGACTCACGCATACTCATTTCCATCATTTCCAAGATTGATGGTTTTCTATTTTGAACTGGTGGAACTGAGTATGAATCTTGGAAATATTGTGGACAAGGTGGATAAGGAGGACAAGTTGGTTGAAAATTGGACTCGGGGGAGGCGAATCCCCATTGACTCTGTGAAGAGTTGAAATTATTTTGGAAATTATGGTTATAAGATTGGGGCATGAGTTATATTGATTTTGATAAGACCATTCCGGCATACTAGTTTGGTTAAAGTTATGATATACCGGGTTGGTAATATCTGAAAAAAAGGTAGGGGTGTAATATGGATTACCATTAAAATTGGTAGAATTATTGTTATAAGCCATATCACACAAAAAAAAACAAATAAGCAAACAAATAGAAAATATATATATATATATATATATATATATAATATATATATATATATATATCTAACCTAAGTTAGGGTAAACCTGGACCTAGACGACTCCTAAAGTTAGACTGTCTTTAGGAGGTATATTGCCGACCTTAACCACAAATTAATCGGCCAGGTAGGTGGTAAGACCGGTGGGAGGTTATCCATCAAAGACGTTTCTTAATTAAGTATCCACCGATCTTCGGGCTTTCGACCCTTAATCCCCTTCCTAGGCACCGATTTGGTAAGAGTTAATTTCAAACAACTTCCACCTTCAGCCAATCTCCTAATGAGTCCGAGTTAACCTAAGCCAACGTCTAGTCAATTTTTATTTTAGGGTTAGGGTTGTGAGTGCGACGGAGATGATTTGTGGGCCAAGGAAGGGTGATGAAATCCCCACCTTATCTTATTTATGGGTTTTGCCCTTAAATTGATTTAGTGCACATGTAAAGAAATAGACAAGTAGTCACTCAAAAGCAGTAAATCAGCCAAGGGTGCTTCCTAATCTATATGCAATGCGAACGTACCTTGTCTCCAACACTCTTCAACAGAAATTAAAAAAATTAAATAGACACGTGCCTATGATGCAAGAGTCTAATTTTTTTTATTTATCAACTAATAGGTTACTGTTAATTATTTAGCAGTATGCAGGGTGATCACAGAGAAAAATTAATGACTGCAGAAAATAGTTCTTGCAATTTGCAGCAGCCCTGAAAAAGTTTTGTCAGTAATTCGCTACTATAACCGCGGATCCGCGGCTATTGCCGCGTTTGCGCGGCTAGATAGTAGGCTCTGCTGCTCTGCCTTCTAGGGCAGAGGCACAGAGTTGCTATATGTCCTTAGCTGCAGCTAATTTTCCTGTTATCAGATCCTGCAAACAAAAAAATTAAATAAATAATTAGTTTTTTTTTTTTAGAGAATATCGTACCGTTCCCTCCCCGGCAACGGCGCCAAAAATTTGATTGGAACGAGAAATTTTATTAAAATAGTTTAAGAGTTAGCAAGTCTTAGTCTCGTTTCAATGTAACCGCGTAGCAAGGGCTAGACGGGTCGATCCACAGGGAAGGATGCGATGCAAGCGTTTCGGACGATCTTCTCTGTATTTCACTTAGAACAAAACAAAAGAGAGATATTGATTAGATTTGAATGATTTGAGATATATAGTTTACTAATCATTTACCACAACCCATAGTGTAAGTCTCAAATGGTGAATATCATATTGAAACAAGTAACATCCATCCTAGGTTATTAATTGAAATTCAAGCAAGATGAATAATATTGGAACCCTAACTAGTGTGCACTAGTAAAGATTAAACAGTTGTTCATCCTAATTCTAAGTATAGCATAAGAGAAGTTTTAACTTAAAGTTATGCTATCAAAGTTCTTAATTATGAACTTATGAAGAATCATCTAAAAGTGTAACCTAAATTAAGAAAACCTAATTATCAATTCATCTTCAAGAAGACTATTTTAATCCTAGAGTTTCTAAAAATGGATATCAATCAATTCACTTTCTAAACTAACCTAGGGTTGATCGAGAGATTAGCAAACTACAAATTGAATTTAGTTATTCATCTTCTTTATTTTATTTTCAATTTTGTTTTTAATATGAAAAATTGCATGAAAGAGAAAAGCATACAAATAATCGATCTCAGCAGAAAACAAAATTAAATAACAACAAAATTTAATAACAAAGAAGAAAGAGTAACCTTTTATTGAATGTCACTTCCAAATACAATGCTCCTCTCCTTCTTCAAAATATGCTTCTTTGAATAAAAACGAAATTACAATAATTTTTGAAAAGAGAAAATCTAAAGAAAAACCCTAAGCTCCCGTCTCTTGATGCCCCCTCTCTGTTGCTCTGCTGGGGTATTTATAGGAGATATAGGAAGTAGAGTCCCATTACAACTCCCCACGAAAACAGGTAACCATCCCTATCCAAATACCCGCGGAAACGTGGCTATGGCCGCGTTTCCGCGGCTATAGCGTGGCCACTGGCCACGCGTTTTCTTGCGTGGCCTCCTCTGGTCCGTCCATCTGGGTATCTCCTTCTGGATTCTGCATACAGACTCTTTATCTTGAGAATTCGGGATAACTTGGGAAGCAAGTTATCATAAATCCGAATTTTTAAAATGATTTTTTCTTTAAACTCTTCTCCTTTTATCTTTAACCTTGTCTTGCAAGCAACTAGGGTTGAGTAGAAGTCCATCTCATCTTATCCTTTTCCTCTTCTTTTAGCAATTAGGAGTTCTATCTTATCCTTCCTTTTCCTCCCTTAGATTTTAAATAAATAATTTAAAATTCAAGTTTAGATTAGGTTAGATAATGTAGAAACTTCTAAATTACTACAATGAGCTTTTTGGGCTTCTGGACTTCATTCAGGCTTTATTTCTTTATTTTTTTAATTACTCAAGGCCTGCACACATTAAATAATAAAACATTTGTAATAGTGCGTAATTAAAAGAATAAATAGGAAAATATGATAGTAAATGTGGTGATAAATATGCACTTTTTACTACCTATCAACAAACATGTTTGAGTAAAAATCAAACCATGTTACAAACATTTTGAACCATTTTTGTTTCTTAGAAAATTTATCTTAAACCAAATTCTGTATTTTCAAAAACTTAGATTTTTGAAATGGAAATCCGATTTTTCCAAAACACATGTAAATACAAAAACATGATATTTAAACAACTTTGAAGCATATAGTATATGGATAGAATCCAATATACATGAAAGAGATATATATCAACGTTTTTGACATTAAATCCGAAAATAAGTTTTGTTTAAATACAAAACCCAAATACATGAATTAGGTTATCAAAATAAGCTTTTCTAAGAATATGAAACATACATGTATGTAGATCAAATCTAATATGCATTAAACCATATAAACTTGTTTTGATTCAATTCTATTCATAAAAACCAAGATCGGTTAAACCAAAAACCGAAAACCAACAAATATGAAACTTGAAACAAGTGTGTGTGTTGTGAACTTGAGAATATCACACTATCTAACTTTACAATGGATCTAAACTAACTATTCTTAAACTAAACAAACTGAAGCCTTCTTGTCTCCAAGCCGACTCGATCCAAACGCGTTTCCCCGAGCTTGACTCCAGCGAGTGCTAGATGTGAACTTTGACGCTCGAGCTCTTGAATCACCATGTGAAAGCTCGAAAACACCTTTGTTGAAGCTAATCACCTACTAATATCTTGTTAAATATCTAAAATTAAATATTACAAGATTATTAGTAAACTATAACTACATTAGTTAATCATCATCAAAACTAGAGTGGAAGGCCTCTGGGCCAACAGCTAGGACACCCCACCAAGAGCTGTTATGTCTTCAAAGACATCCTTCAGGCTCTAATTGATGCAGAGGTATTAAAACTCCGTCCATAGCAGAAGAAAGTGACGGCTAATATGACATCGTTCCTCCAGTTTGGAAGACAACCTCTAACACCCTCTGGAGTAGTTCCCATCCAAAAAGGGAAACTAAGAATGGTCAATATGGACCCTCATCATCAACAAAAGAAGGGTCTTGTACCTGTCACCACACCTCAGGGGGAAGTTATGTGGGTTCATCTCGACCTTATGGACGGCCAGCAATGGACCACTGTTACCAACAGAAGGTCCAAAGGCAAGGTGAAAGCTTCGTCCTGTAATGTGGTGTGCGCTTCTTCCCGAGAAGCAGAAACCGATGTTCCCTCACTAACTAATTCAGAAGAGGAAACAATAGCAGAAACTCGTTCGGGTCAGTCATATTTAAAAAAGTATGACGAAATGGTGGCATGCCCTCCTAAACCCACTACAGAGTCAGCCAAGCCCTCCACGAAACAACTGGTGAGAAGCAGAAAGAGCTTCAGTTTTCTAAAGCTCTCCAAAAGGACAACGCAAAAGGATCTACGGCACCTTATCGCTTTGACTTCCTGGCTCAACTGGCCAATACCCCAGCCAGAATCACCCTTTACGAGCTCCTGAGGCTATCAAAGTCAACCAGAGAAGCTCTGAGGAAAGCCCTAGCTAATGCTGAGGTCTTCATGACCCAGATATCGGCTGGACCACGGGAGAAAGATGTAGAGGATTGCCTCGATGCCTCCTAAAATGCTCCCTGCATCACCTTCACGGCAGATGATATGCAGGTTAAGGGGAAACATGATCGGCCCCTATACTTCACAGGGTATATTGGATCATCTGAAGTAAGCCGCATTCAGGTAGATTCAGGATCTGCATTGAGCATTATGCCTCGTCAGGTCATGCAACATTTAGGGATTCCTACCCACCGATTGAGCGCCACCCAGACTGCCATTTATGGTTTCAATGCCAATGGTACGCACCCAATGGGGAAGATCAAGCTCAAATGCCAAATTGGGGACTTAAAGTCTGAAGTGACGTGCTATGTGATCGATGCCGACACTTCATACAATTTGCTACTTGGATAACCATGGATTCATCGTAATTCCATCGTCCCCTCCACTCTCCACCAAGTTATGAAATACATCGACAGAAGTGGGAAAGTACGAGCGTTGATTGCTGAAAGGCATCCGTTCAAGGAGGTAGAGAACTATTTCACAGACTCTCTCCTGTACCTGGACTCTTTGGAAACAAACGAGAACCTGCAACCAGAGGAAGCAGACTCTGGTAATGAAGCTGACACTGAGCCAGAGAAAGAAGAGGGCATGTGGGAATTAGATCCACTTGTAACGAGCATTAATAAGCTCGATGTTAATAACACCGCCAATGATGTAGGTGGGTGGTATATTAATGAAGATTTAAATTTGACTTACTTTTCTGTGCTCGCTTCTGATTCAGTGCCATCAGACACTAGTACCGAAGTGGATAATGACCCCTGGTCGGCAATGGATGCTCTGACATCAATACATGTACCAATGAAGTCATCCTTCAAAATGTACCAAGATGTCGGTGATGCGCAAGAATCGGTATTCATGGTCCCAGCCAGACGCAAAGGCCAAAAACCAATCCTTTTCGGACAAATCAAGTTCGAGCTGATGTCTCGTGAAGAGTCAGAAAGCGAGAATGAACCTCCTCAGTTCACCCATTATGAGCCAAATGTACTCAGGATGATGGAAAGCATGGGGTATGATCTGACAAACGATCCTGGGTTGAACTTCGGCAAAGGAAGGAGAACCCTACTCCAGTTTTTCGTTCCGAAAGGGAAAGCCCCTGATTATTACCATCGAACTCGCAAGGATTTGGGTTATGTGTCAACCCCAATTCCGTCAGCCTCTGAGTCTAAAAATTATTATACCATAACTATTCATCTGGCACGTCATCGTGGGAGTCGGATGTTAGTGTTGGCAACCTCGTCGGAGAACTTTCAGTATATATGGTTTCTGCAAGCCACCTGAAGAACAAAGATGAAGAGATGATCCAGTCTGATACAGATCCTTGGATCAAACACTTAAATACTCTCTGAGATACTTGCTTTGAACAGCGCGAGCTACCCATGGAGGATAAAGTTGCTGAGATTAATCTGGAGATGAGGCTAATCCTAAGCCCATCTTTATAAGCGAAAGCTTATCATCCTCCGAGAAAGAAGATTTAATATCTCTTGTGCGAGAGTATATGGATGTTTTTGCGTGAAATTATGAGGACATGCCTGGGCTTGATCCTCGAGTGGCTATGCATTGCCTTAACATTAATTCAGACGTGAAACCAGTCAAACAATAGCAGCGACGTTTAGAAATAATGGAAGCAATCCAGTCAGAAGTCAAAAAAACTCATAGATTCTGGCTTCATTAAGGAAGAGCAACATCCTGATTGGGTAACCAATATCGTCCCCGTTGTCAAAAGAACGAAAAGATCCGGATTTGTATTGATTTTTGCGATCTAAATGAAGCCTGTCCCAAAGACGAATTCCCTCTCCCAATCACGGATGTCATGATTGACAATACGTGCGGGTTTGAGCGAATGTCCTTCATGGATGAATTCTCAGGGTATAATCAAATCAAAATGTATCCTGATGATGAAAAACATACTTCTTTCAGAACACCACTGGGGTATACTGCTATACTGTCATGCCCTTCGACTAAAGAATGCGGGGGCTACATATCAGAGAGCTATGAATGCAATTTTCCACGAGCACATACGTAAAACAGTGGAATGCTATGTTGACGACATTGCAGTGAAAAGCCGCACCAAAGGTGATCACATAGCCGATCTGAAGACAATCTTTGAAATCATGCGGGCACATCAGTTGAAGATGAACCCCACCAAATCCTTCCTGGGGGTGGCCAGTGATAAATTTCTAGGGTTTGTGGTAACTTCCACAGGAATTCATTTAGACCTGAAAAAAGTTCACGCTATCCAGGAGATGCAACCTCCGAGGAACCTCAGGGAGCTTAGGGGATTGCAAGGACGACTGGCATATATCCGAAGGTTTATCTCAAATCTCTCTGGAAGTTGCCAACCCTTTACCAAGTTGATGAAAAAGGGTGTCTCATTCATCTGGGATGATGCTTGCCAACAAGCATTCGAGGAAATCAAATGATACTCATGCAACCACCGGTCCTTACAGCTCCGGTGTTCGGTAAACCTTTCCTGATATATGTCCGAGCGATGGATCATTCCCTAGGAGCTTTACTAGCCCAGAATAATAATCAAGGACACGAACAAGCAATCTACTATCTAAGTAGGATTATGATCGGAGCCAAGCATCGATATAACTCGATCGAAAAGGAATGTTTGGCATTAGTGTTCGCTGTCTAGAAAATGCGACACTACTTGGTAGGCCAGACTATAAACGTCATATCAAGGGTTAACCCTTGAGGTTACTCATGACAAAGCCATCATCACTAAATGGTCGACTAGCAAAATGGGCCATACTGCTATCCCAATATGAAATGCGCTTTTACCACAAAAGGCCGTGAAAGGACAAGCGGTGACAGATTTCCTGGCTGAGCATCCAGATCCGAGAACAACCAAAATTTACGAAGATCTCCCAGATGAAGTCGCTGAAGTTTGTTTGGCCCAGACATCTTTTGAAAGACAAGTGTGGCAACTCTTCTTCGACGGTGCATCAAGAACAAGTCCGCAAGGGCATGTAATATCCAGAGTAGGGATAGTACTCGTCTCCCCACAGAACTATGTGATTCCTCGAGCTTTCTCATTAACCGAGCCTTGCTCCAACAATGTAGCGGAATACAATGCTCTCTTGATTGGAATGCAAATCGCCGATGAGATTGGTGTTAAAAATCTCGAGGCATATGGTGACTCTAAACTCATCGTTAACCAAGTTCGCGGGGAATACGAAGTCAGACATGAAGACTTATTACCTTATTATAAGGCAACTATCTCTATGGCCGAGGAGTTCGTAAACTTTTACATCGACCATGTACCACGCCAGCAAAATACGCATGCAGATGCACTGGCATCTCCGCTGCCTCTTTAGCCCTTCCAGCTGGAGCAGTAGAGAAAATACTTGTCAACAGCCACGACTTGTATTGCCTAAGAATCGCTTTTGAAGATCACCAAAAGCCGACAGGAAATTGTCGAGTCAAAGAAGCTCTTGAGTTGTCAGCCGGTCCAGAGCCTAGGGATTGGCGATTCCCTTACATTGATTATGCCTTGTACGGCATCCTCCCTGATGATCCCAAAGAAGGGCTGCCATTAGAAGGAAAGCCTCCAAATTCTATTATAATGCGATCACGCGAACACTGTATCGTTAATCGCATGACGGGACCTTGCTCCGCTGTCTGTCACGAAAAGAGGCGCGGGAGGTACTCAAAGAAGCGCATGACGGCATTGTTGGCCCAAAGGCCTTCCACTCTAGTTTTGATGATGATTAACTCATGTAGTTATGCGTACTAATAATCTTGTGTTATTTAGTTTCAGATCATTAATCAAGTTATTAGTTGGTGAAAGCTTCCACACATCTTTCACATGTTGATTCAAGAGCCCGAGCGTCAAAGATCATATATAGCTTGCTCGGTGGATCAAAGAAGTTTTGGATCGAGTCGGCTTGGAGATTGCGCTCTACAAGAAGACATCGGTACCATAGTTTAGTTTTGTGTTTACATCCAAATTGTAAAGATTAGAATAGTATGATATGCTCAAGTTCACAACACACACGTTTCATGTTTTGGTTTTCGGTTTTTGGTTTAACCAATCTTGGTTTGCATGAATAGATTTTATATCAAAACAATTTTACATGGTTTAATGTATATTAGATTTGTTCTATATACATGCATGCTTCAACTCTTAGACAACTTACTTTGATATACCTATTTCATGTGTTTTAGGTTTTGTGTTTTAACAAAACTTACTTTTGGAATTAAAGACAAAAACTATGATATATATATATATGTTTCATGTATATTGGATTTCTATCCATATGCATCATGCTTCAAGTATTTAAATATCATGTTTTTGTATTTGGAAGAGTTTTGGACACAACGTATTTTCTATTCAAAATCCAAGTTTTAGAAAATACAGTTTTTGGTTTTTGGTAAAAATGATAAGACACAAAAATAGTTCATATTGATTGATATTTGAGCTAAACTTTTTACCACATGTTTATATATCAATGCAAAATGATAAAACTATTTTTGGTGATTTCTAGGAGTGTTAAAAGATTTTCAAAATATTTTTAAACTGATTTTTTGTCCCAGATTTCTGTTTCAGACTTCAACCAGTCGACTAGTATTATGACCAAGTCGACTTGGCCTGAAGTCGGTCGACCGGGTCGGTCGACCGACGTGCACAGATCTGTGCACGTTTGGCAGAAAATGGACGGTCGACCGTCCGGGTCGACCGGGATGAAGCAGAGCTCTCTGTTTGTTTGGGTCGACCGGGGCGGTCGACCGGTAGCTGCCAACGGGCAAAAATTGACCGTTGGGCGGTCGACCGGCCCGGTCGACCGCAGGGTTATTTTGGCAAAATCTGCTGCCAACTAGTTTCCAGATTTGCCTATAAATACCCCTTTGGCAAGAGTTTTTCTCTAAGATTTTTTGTGCGAATTTTTCCCTACTCTCTGGTGTTTTTCACAGCAATCAAAAGAAGTTTTTGAACTCATATTGAACAATCTATTTGGAGTTTTTGCTAGGGTTTGGAAAACCAAAGAAAGGGTTTTTGGAAAAGCTTTTGATTGAACTTCACCATCTTGATTTCTATTATTTCCCAAGGATTTTCTTTGTGATTTTGATTTCCATTCCATTGGTTTTCTCCACACTTGAGCTAAAATCTACTATCTCTTCTATACGATCTTTGTGTGGGAGAAGAGATTGTTTGTGGTTGTTTGTTAGACCCCCAAGTTAAAAAACCCATCTTTGTTTGGCTTTGTGCCTTGGGTTGTATCCCTCAAGTTGTGAGGTGATCCTTGTTTGCTTTGTGCTAATCCCTCAAGTTGTGAGGTGATTGATTTGTTGGATTGGAGCTTGCCTCAAGGAGGAGGTTGTGGTTGTAAAGAGAGGAGTTGGGTACTCCTTGTGAGAGTTCTTTGTGGACTTGCTAGTGGATTAGAAATCCTTCGTGTGTCGAAGGCGGGGATGTAGAGCTGGGTGCTCGAACCTCGAACATATCTTGTTGTTTGCGCTTGATCCATTGACTCTCTCTATCTCTCTCTTTACTTTGTGCCTTGCAACTATTCATATTGTGCATTCATATTTGCTTGGCTTGGTTGTGTGTGCATCATTTGTTGATCACACTTGAGTGTATTGTATTAAGTTTTTAAATTCCGCATTGAGTCATTAGATAGCCATTACCTATTCACCCCCCCCTCTAGGTGATTTTCAATTGGTATCAGAGCTAGTGCTCCTGATATTTAGGTTTAACCACCTAGGAGTGAGATCTTGGTTTACTAATCTTCATTTGTATTTTCATTTGCACTCATTTAGTTTGCACTCATGGATAGCCCTCCTATGTTTGACCATTTTAGACTTGATGCTTGGAAGGCAAATATGAGTAGACATTTAAAAAGCTTAGGACATCTAGTTATCAAGCCTCTACTCAAGAATCATTCCCTAATAGTAGCAAGCATAAAAAGGCAAATGCATTAGCACTTAGAGCACTTAGAGCATCTCTCAATGAACATCTTTTACCCTGTTTATCGTATGACTCGGCTTTTGCTTTGGAGCATATTAACTTCTGAAGGACGAGCATGAGACAATAGAAGGATTATAACAATTATCGAACAGAGCATTGATTCAGGTCAAAGTTCCAAGGAATGATGAGGAATCTATGAGCTCCAAGAGCATTGTTCATGTCAAGGGAATAACTCCCTGAGGTACAATCGGACACTCATTAGTTGATAGCTCTAATTCCTATTGCTATGGTTGCTTAGAAGTTCATCTTTAAATTTGGAACTTGCTCAAAAGCTTGAAAATTTCTTGAAAAAAACACAATCTTTTGAAAGAGGACAACCTTGTTTTTGAAAAATGAATTAAAGGATTTGTTTCTAATTTTGAATTGGTTTTGCAAGAGAAGGAAGAGATCACTAGTGAACGTGACTCACTAAGATCTCAACTAGACCTTGCCCTTAATGAGATTGAAGTTTTGAAAAGCAAAATGATTGTGATGATGTTGTGAAGCACAATGAGATTTTATCTTCAAAATTGGATTTTACTTTTAAAGATAATCTTGTTTGAAAAATAAAATTGATTCAATTACAAAAGAATTGGATTGGTTTTAAGAAAATGAATCTTTGAAAATTGATATTGATTCTCATGTGTGCCATGCTAGTATAGCTTCTTCTTCTTCTTGCACACCTATTGCATGCTCCACTTTGTCTTCCACTATTGAAATGATATAAATATTTTGAAGAAAAGTGTTGATTGTTTGGGCTCCACTTGAGCCAATGTCCATGAACCACACTCGTTTGGAATCCTTGGTTCGTAAGAAATAAGTTCCAACTTTGCATGCACACCCTACACGGCTACACATGCTTTCCACGGACACAACCATGACATGTATGCTCATGTGTACACATGTACACATTGTGGCCGAAAAGGCCATCTTGCTAGATTTTGTTATGATCGTATTTATCATGAAAATTTAGCAACTATCTTGTTTGGGTTAGAAAAGAAACTAACCCCTATGGACCCAAAAGAAAATGGGTACCAAAACCACCTCCTTGACTTTTGATGTAGGTGGGAGCTCTCGCATCACGTGAGAGTATTGGTGCCTTGAGGTGGATGCGTTCTAAGCTTAAAAGAGAACCATTTGGATGCTTCACACTCAAGGGGATTTGGTGGGAGGACCACCGTGGTTTGGAGAATAGAGATAGATGCACCTTCATCGGTCTTGGTATCATTCTCTAACTCCCATTTTATTTGCATGCTTCTCATGTTCAACTATTCATAGCATGTCTTGTTTTATTGTTCATTATGCTTATGTCATGTTGATTAGATTAGTGTTATACATGTTTAGTTACTTGAGCACTCATGTTTTATATGGATCTATATTTATGTGTTCTCACCTTGTTTAAACTAACATGTATGCCCTAGATCTAATTCACATGCATATACATAATGATCATATGGAAGTTTATGATGTTTTGTTTTGATGACTCATGTTTTATTGTTTCATGATTAGTATGATATTTGCCATGTTTATTAGACTTATGCTTTACATGATTAGTTGTGAGACACCCTGTTTAGTATGGACCCATATCTTGTGTTCTCTTTATGTTTAGCTATCATGTTAATCATAGATCTAATGCCATGTCTTTGTCATGCTAATCATATGGTTGACTATGACTTTTTATTTTAATAATTCATGTTTTGATTATTATGACTCTCATGTTGATTGTTGACCCGTTTTTATGCTTCATGTTTGACTACCTGCTTGAATGATAGTTTTCATTAAGACTAGGATTTATACTTGTACAACTAGTGAGCTACAAATAGACCTTTATATATGTTGTGCTTGAACGCTCATTTGTATTCACTTGATGTACTAGTATAGTCTAGTTTGATGATTCTTGCATTTGACTTGTATTCATCATTTTATATATTTTTTTTACTTCATGTATATGTCCATCTTGTCCAAACTATCATTTATACATATACATCCTTGAGCCACGTGCCTTCATGCTATACTTTTGTGGACTCATTGTGTTTAGGGTATGTATGTATACTTTAGTTTGTACATGACATACATATGCCTTGAAGTTTAAATCATTCGGATGAATTTCATGTTTGCTATGGTGATTTCTCATTTATGATAAATTTATCATGTTTTTAAGATGATTTCAATTGGTGATTCACATCTTAGATGAATTTCATGTTTTCAATTTGAGCTTGATTGCCATTTTCATGCTGATTATGTTTTTCTCACAACACTTGTACACTAACCTTATTTAATGTTTCTCATGACTTAGTTTTCATGAGTACAAGTTATGCTATATGGATTTTGAGTGTTTTAGTGCATGTGGTTTACATGTGTCTTCATGAAAATATTTTTTTAAAGGATCTCATACTAGTTGATTCATATAATTAGTTGTGATATTCTTCCTTGGTAGAGATTTCAAACATACTACATTTTCAAATCTATTTTTGAAAACCCCTACCATCTACGGGTGGTTGGATGGGAGATCATGCTCATGTATGCTTTATTAGTGAAAATCATAGTAAACTGAACATGAAATGGGTGGTAGGAATATGATGTATACACTTGATCTTATTATTGTTTCTATTGGTATCATTGAATCCTTCAATTGGTATCAATCTTGACATTTCTTGTATACTCATATATTTTTGTATATGTATGCTTGCTTTTCAAAGAATATCAAATTCAATTGGTATCTACTTTTCATACATATATATGTTTTTATATGTGCTTACTATATCCCTATATCTTTAAGCACAAATCTTGTTTATGATGATAAGCTTGAGTTTCAACTTTGTTTCAATGATTTAGTTTTCAATTGGTATCTAATTCGAGCCTTATCATAGTTTTTATTGGTATTTCATAAAGGGGGAGAAAATCTTGTATTTCATCTTTCAATTGGTATTTAGTATTCCACTCCCTTACTTTATGATAGAGAATAATAATTTCAATTAGCAATAATTTCAATTGGTATCAAAATCAAATTTGTTTATATACCTAAAATAATAATTTCAATTGGTATCAACATTTATGTTTAGAAATTCAAAATTTGTTATGTTTAATTTCAATTGATATCAAGATTGTTATTTACAATTGTATGTTGTTGTTTTTTACTTATCAATTGGTATCAAGATTTTTGTTTTTCAATGGTATAGTTTCATTTTTAATTGTATCAAAATGCACTTCATTGACACATTTTTAATTGGTATCATATTTGAGTTTAGACAAAAGGGGGGAGAGTATCCCTTGATTGATTCCTTGTTTTGAATATAAAAAGAATATGTTTTATTAGTTTGTAAATAGGGAAGAAGAATTCTTTTAATTGGTATATGTTTTTATTAGTTTTATTTTAACCCCTTTGTTGATGATTGACAAAAAGGGGGAGAAGAATTTGAGTTTATATGCATGTTTGTATGCATGTTTTATGTGTTTTTATTAAGTTCAATTGTATCCAAAGCATTATTTAAAGAACATGTTTAGTTTTGTATCAAGAGCTTGTAAAAGAGATCATTAGTTTTGTTTTGCATATATTGAGTTTAATTGGTATCTAGAGCATGTTATGTGTTTAGTTTAATGGTATCAAGAGCATGTTTATTTGTTTTGCTAATTGGTATCTAGAACATGTTTATTATTTTTGGAAATTTCATTGGTATCTTCCATTGGTTTCTAGAGCCATTTATTGTATTATGCATATCTATGCATGTTTCATGCTTTATAATATCATTGTATCTAGAGCCATTTATTAGTTTTTTATCCTATGCATGAGTTAAGGGGAGCTTCTTGAAGCTTAACTTTAATCCATGCATATATAACTCCATGAGTTTTGTCATCATCAAAAAGGGGGAGATTGTTGGCCCAAAGGCCTTCCACTCTAGTTTTGATGATGATTAACTCATGTAGTTATGTGTACTAATAATCTTGTGTTATTTAGTTTCAGATCATAATCAAGTTATTAGTTGGTGAAAGCTTCCACACATCTTTCACATGTTGATTCAAGAGCCCGAGCGTCAAAGATCATATATAGCTTGCTCGGTGGATCAAAGAAGTTTTGGATCGAGTCGGCTTGGAGATTGCGCTCTACAAGAAGACACCGGTACCATAGTTTAGTTTTGTGTTTAGATCCAAATTGTAAAGATTAGAATAGTATGATATGCTCAAGTTCACAACACACACGTTTCATGTTTTGATTTTTCAGTTTTTGGTTTAAACCAATCTGGTTTGCATGAATAGATTTATATCAAACAAGTTTACATGGTTTAATGTATATTAGATTTGTTCTATATACATGCATGCTTCAACTCTTAGACAAACTTACTTTGATATACCTATTTCATGTGTTTTAGGTTTTGTGTTTTAACAAAACTTACTTTTGGAATTAAAGACAAAAACTATGATATATATATGTTTTCATGTATATTAGATTTCTATCCATATGCATCATGCTTCAAAGTGTTTAAATATCATGTTTTTGTATTTGGAAGAGTTTTGGACAAAACGTATTTTCTATTCAAAATTCAAGTTTTAGAAAATATATTTTTGGTTTTTGGTAAAAATGATAAGACACAAAAATAGTTCATATTGATTGATATTTGAGCTAAACTTTTTACCACATGTTTATATATCAATGCAAAATGATAAAACTATTTTGGTGATTTCTAGGAGTGTTAAAAGATTTTTCAAAATATTTTTAAACTAATTTTCTGTCCCAGATTTTTGTTTCAGACTTCAACCAGTCGACTAGTTATTATGACCAAGTCGACTTGGCCTGAAGTCGGTCGACCGGGTCGGTCGACCGACGTGCACAGATCTGTGCACGTTTGGCAGAAACTGGACGGTCAACCGTCCGGGTCGACCGGGATGAGAGCAGAGCTCTCTGTTGTTTGGGTCGACCGGGGCGGTCGACCGGTAGCTACCAACGGGCAAAAATGACCGTTGGGCAGTCGACCGGCTCCGGTCGACCGGCAGGGTTATTTTGGCAAAATCTGATGCCAACGGCTAGTTTCCAGATTTGCCTATAAATACCCCTTTGGCAAGAGTTTTTCTCTAAGATTTTTTGTGCGAATTTTCCCTACTCTCTTGTGTTTTTCACAGCAATCAAAAAGAAGTTTTAGAACTCATATTGAACAATCTATTTGGAGTTTTTTGCTAGGGTTTGGAAAACCAAAGAAAAGGGTTTTTGGGAAAAACTTTTGATTGAACTTCACCATCTTGATTTCTATTATTTCCCAAGGATTTTCTTTGTGATTTTGATTTCCATTCCATTGGTTTCTCCACACTTGAGCTAAAAATCTACTATCTCTTCTATAGGATCTTTGTGTGGGAGAAGAGATTGTTTGTGGTTGTTGTTAGACCACCAAGTTAAAAACCCAATCTTTGTTTGGCTTTGTGCCTTGGTTGTATCCCTCAGTTGTGAGGTGATCCTTGTTTGCTTTGTGCTAATCCCTCAAGTTGTGAGGTGATTGTTTTGTGGATTGGAGCTTGCCTCAAGGAGGAGGTTGTTGTTGTAAATAGAGGAGTTGGGTACTCCTTGTGAGAGTTCTTTGTGGACTTGCTAGTGGATTAGAAATCCTTCGTGTGTCGAAGGCGGGGATGTAGAGCTGGGTGCTCGAACCTCGAAACATATCTTGTTGTTTGCGCTGATCCATTGACTCTCTCTCTCTCTATCTCTCTCTTTACTTTGTGCCTTGCAACTATTCATATTGTGCATTCATATTTGCTTGGCTTGGTGTGTGTGCATCATTTGTTGATCACACTTGAGTGTATTGCATTAAGTTTTTAATTCCGCATTGAGTTCATTAGATTAGCCATATCACCTATTCACCCCCCTCTAGGTGATTTTCAGGCATGTGTGGAGCTCATCAACCTGGTCCAAAGCTTGGGGATCGACTCCGAAGATTAGGATATTATTAGCCCAGGATGATCCCTGACGCCATCACTTATGCCAAATGATGTCACACCTGCCAAGTCCATGGTGATTTATCCATCAAGCACCAGGGTATCTCGCTCTACAACCTCTACCTGGCCATTTGAGATGTGGGGGATGGACGTAGTCGGCCCTATAAGCCCACCATCATCCAAGGACTCCGGTTCATCTTAGCCATACCAGATTACTTCTCTAAATGGACCGAAACTATCCTTTGAGGGAGGTAAAGACATCCTGATGTGATCAAATTCGTTAAACATCACGTCATCTACCGTTTTGGTATGCCACAGCGAATTGTCCATGACAACGGCCCCACTTCGTCAGTCAGGCTTTTCAGAGGTTCTGCAACAAGTTCAGGATCCAGAGTGTGTCCTCAACGGCATACTACCCAGCCGTTAATGGCCTTGCAGAAGCTTTTAACAAGACTATTAGCAAGCTTCTCAAGAAATTCATCTCGAAAAGCCAACGTGATTGGGATGACAAATAGGTGAATGCTTATGGGCCTATCGCACGACAGTTCGAACCCAACAAAAACTACACCATTCTCTTTGGTATATGGGTGTGAAGTAGTACTCTCGATAGAAATCCAAATCATCTCTACGCGTCGCCTTGACAGCAGAGATGACAAATAAGGAGAAGCATCGATTGCGACTCAAAGAACTAGAGAACTTTAGACGATAAACGTCTGCAAGCCCAACAGCAAATCGAGCTCTACCAAGCTCGAATTACCAGAGCCTTCAACAAGAAAGTTAAGGAGCGAACTTTCAAGAAAGGTGGCCTTGTCATAGCTGTCAGAAGACCTATGGTAATGACACATAAGACGAAAGGAAAATTCCAACATAATGGGAAGGACCATTTGTAGTGGAGTCAGTCTACTCAAATGGAGCATATCGCCTCATAACCTCAGACGGTGATACACTCATGATGCCAATCAACGGCAGATTCTTGAAGAAATACTATCCTTGATAGCACTCTTCCCCCGATCAAGTTAATACTGCACTCTGATCAAAAACTTCAATCCAAGAAAGCTTCTTTTATTTACAAGATCACATTACAGTAGATCAGTGTCAAGCTAATCGAGCATTGGCCGCATCATGAAGCATGACGTAAATATTGAGAAAGAAACAAAATGTGAAACTTGGGTTTTAGTATTAGTTACTCTCCTAATTGACATCTGATGCCTCCGACGGCCAAGGATAGAGGAAAATGTTGGCTTTTAAGCCCAACATGAGTCTTCAACAATCATCATGCTGAGGGGAATAGCATGGCTAGCCAACTCAAACGTTGGTAAAGGCACACCAAATCCATTGATAGCTGAGGTTTGCTAAAAATCCTAGTGGACTTGATCCCACTCTTTCCTCCAAAAATCTCTTACCAATTCCACCCACAGAATGGTAAGACTACAAAAAATACCGGTGCTCATCTCCTTAATGAGATGGACTGAATTCGGTCAGTTAATACTCTTAAAAATACTTGCTGTTATGTAAATACTACACCTTTAACGGCAATTTTCATGTCTCCAAAAATTCAACGTTGTCACGTTAATATTAAACCTCTGATAGTTCAGTTCACTTTCTACCAAAATCCCCTACAAATTCTCTTCCATAGAAGGGTAGGTCCACAAATGCAATCATTGCTATGTTAACACTATACCTTGATAATGAAAAATTTTAATACTCTCCAGCGAGTACAAACTTTACTGTCTCAACTCTATAAGGAGTAGCAAGTATTCAAATTTGTCAAGTTAACACTACACCTCTGACATTCTAACTTCACTTGTCAATTCTCATCAATAGAATGACAAATCCTCAAATTGGTCATACCGCAAATCGACTACTGTCAGGTTAACATTACACCTCTGACAAATTACTGTTAAGTTTAACACTACACCTCTAACAGTGATTGAGTTGCTGCCAAGTTCAATATTAAACCTCTGACAGTTACTTTTCCTCAGGCTTCCATATCGAAGCTGAGATGAGCGACGCTAAGTTTAACATCACACCTCTAGCGTCCAGTTCATTGCTAAGTTCAACATTACACCTATGGCCATGACTTTCCCCGAACTTCCTTGTTGAAGTCGAGATGACCAATGCCAAGTTCAAAATTATACCTCTAGCATTACCCTCACTATCAAGTTAACATTACACCTATGACAGTGACGCTTTCGTCTTCCTGAATAAAGCTGAAACACTCTTGAGTCAAGTTAATATCACACCTCTGACTCACATCCTTGTCAAGTTAACATCACACTTCTGACAAGATTTAATTCAACCCGTTAAGTTAATATCACACCTCTAACGGTAAAAGTTCTCCTAGATTCCCGCGCGAGTCTAGTCTCACTTGTTATTCTTCTCAATAGAATAACAAGTCCACTTAAAGACATTGTTAGGTTAACATTACATCTCTAACAGTGTTTCCATTAAATCCCCAACTGAGTCTTAGTCAAGTTAATATCAAACTTCTGATGAAAACTCATTGTAATCCTCCGTGGGGATGCAAATTTCACTTGTCATTCTCATTTATAGATTGGTAGGTCCACAAGAACCACCTACTCCTGTCAAGTAATATCACACCTCTGACAGTAATCTTGAATTCCTGAAATGGATTTTTTTCAACTTTGACTTGTTAAGTTAATTATTGTATTTCTATCAAGTCAAGAGTCCCTACCTTCTATGTGTCTGATTTTCAAAAAAAAAAAAGAAATTCAAGAACGTATAAGAAGACAAGAAAAAGTATCACTTTTATTTATATTCAAACATATGGAAGTGGTACAAGAACGCTCTTATACAATAAAATTGAGTGTTACAATAAAGGAATACAAAGGAGTTCCTCTCTCTCAGTAAAAAGCTGCACTCATTCCTCAAGACATCTATACTGCTCCAAATACAAGATGTTGGAAAACGCCGAAGAAAGCTGATCAGTGTTGAGACGATCGGATGCTGATTACATCATGATGCATGACGTAAACATCGAGGGAGCCCATCGCTGACCAAGAACAATGGTGTTTCTCGAGGTCGAAAATGCAGCAGAACCTTCTGATTCCACTTGACCAACTGTGTGGGCCATAATCTTTCGTTGATGACATCTCCACCACAGAAGTCATTTAATGAATATGGGATTTTCGTTGATGTCACTTCTGGGGGTAAGATTGGTGAAGGGACGATTCGAGACCTTACAGGTGACGTCTTCTTTCCCGTGACCGGCAAGAGGACCATACCCACCCCCATACCACACCACCATATCCACCATCATACCCACTGTGACCATGACAAACCTGGGGCAGTGCCGGTGCATCATGTCCAATAAGGTCTTGATGGATGTCATCAGTCGCGCAAATCCTCCTCGCCATGAACAGGAGCCTTGATTTCTCCAGTGCTCGACCGTCGAACAAGTTCGCTGGTCGAAATATTCTCCCAAAGGCCCAGTGAAGATGCAAAAAGCTGACTAAGACTACTTGTAAGAAATAAAAACCAGAAGGTTAGAATTCTGTTAAGATAGAAACAGAAAAGCTGAAGGGCAAACGCGATTGTAGTTGTAAACTTCAGACGTGGGGATGACCGTGCAGAAGGCTTAATTTCTGTTAAGACGAAACAGAAGACAGAAAGAAAATTTAGGGGTAGACGCGGTTGAAGTTGTGGACTTCAGACGCGCACAGATCTGAACGCGGTCTGGTTTTAGGACCCGCGTCCAAAATACGAGACGCAAAGTGGACCAGACGCAGAAGTTGCCACACCGTGTTTGAGCAACAAGGGTTCCACATCCAGTCCAAAGGCTTCGAAAGAATTAAATTCTTTAAATCAAGAACCTCAAACGCGAACTCTATATATAAAGCACGCGTCTTAAAATCCAAATACAGAGTTCATCACACTCGCATTCAAAGGATTTTGAGTTAAAATCCAAGGTCTTCATCAAGAATCTAAAAGACGTGACTTCCGAATACCGGACGCATCAGTCAGACTTCAGAGAAAGATCAGAGATCGACTCTCTTTGAGAGGCAAGAAAATAGAAACTCAGCGGGACTGAGTATTTCATGGCGACAAGCGGTTCTACCCACAGAAGAACCTTTAGAGGTTGAACTTTATGCATCAAGGCGCAGCCATAAAGGTACTTAAAGCGATGCCTTTTGATCTTGAAATCACTTGACAGTGATAATCTCTGGAAAAGATTAAAGGAAAGCTTGAAAGCTTTGAGTTCTCGCTGTCCATTGAGACACATCCCTTGAAGAAGAAAAAATAAGTCAAGATAAAGACCCTCAGAGCGCATGCTCTTAAGGGAAACAGTCTAAGCAAGTGACTGTTAAGGGGGTGAGGCCTATTTATAGGCAAGCCATAAGGCCTATAATTAATGGCGTAAAAATCAGAGCCATCAGCCTTAATTCCTGCACGAACGTCAAAGCCCAATAAGAGCTGACGCGTGGATTGCCACTTCGTGAAACATCGGAGGGACGCAAGTCCCCAATCGTCAACGCCGACTTGGCATTTAAGATTTAACGTCAAAGCCCAATAAAGAGCTGACGAGTGGATTGCCGCTTCGGGAAACATCGGAGGACACAAATCCCCAATCGTCAATGCTGGCTTGACATTTAAAGGTCCAACCAGATCTTTAGACGGGATGCATGTGACGCTTAGGAGGTTGCGTCAAGCGCAGACTCAAAGGTCGCGTCTTGAAATCCGCATCCTTTCTGTTGGCCCAAAGGCCTTCCACCCTAGTTTTGATGATGATTAACTCATGTAGTTATGTTTACTAATAATCTTGTGTTTGTTTAAGTTTAGATCATTAATCAAGATTTAGTTGGTGATTAGCTTCAATAAGGAGTTTAGAAAGCTTTTCATGGTGATTTCAGGGCTCAACCTTCAAGATCACACATTGCCCTAACCCATGGATGGAGTTTTGGATCAAGTCAACTTGAAGATGGAAGATCATCAAGAAGACTTAGGTATCCATAGTTTAGATAGTGTGTTTAGATCCATTTGGTAAAGCTAGTATAGTTGATATGCTCAAGTCACTTAACACACACGTTTTATGTTTGGATTTGGTTTCATGAATAGTTTAAACAAAATGAGTTTAAATAACTTTTATGTATATTAGATGTGTTCAATATACATACATGCTTCATT
>JAVJIF010028094.1:0-15089 GCA_038442645.1 Agave tequilana | reverse complement strand
CTTCTAAAGTTATGCTTGAAGTTCTGAATTTTTGTCATTCGTTTCAATAATAAAATCTCCACATTAGCTCTCTACTGTACTCCAAGGTTCACCTGTCTCCCCCACTTTTCACTGTTGACTCCATCCACATTCACGCTCTCAATTCAATCTTTACATTCAAATATAAACAATTGAAGATAATTAGATGAAAATAAAGTAAAACAAAGTGAAAGAAAACTAAATAAATTTCACACACCCCTCAACTTGTTTCCGGTGTGACAGCAAACAATGAAATTAAGCACAAGGATTAGGTCTAATAGCAGCAAAACCAGCAAAACAAAAGTCCGACTTAGGCATAATTAATTAACCCACAATTGTTAATTACAATTAATCAACTGTAAACATATGTTCAAGTCAAAAGAAAGCTCACTCCCTCCATCCTTGAGCTGACCCCTTCGTCCCAGTCTACACCTGAATGTGCACACTGAATGTGAGAATAAATGGTTATATTCTCATTCTCATTCTCTCTCCTCTGAGTTCTATTTTCACTAGTTTTTAGACAAATAGTATAAAATCTCGTGAGGGGATGGGGAGAGATGGCTATCAAGTACGGGGCGGGTGTCGGCCTATCCCGAGAGGCACACTCGACTCGACTCGTATTCGATCTGTAAATTATATGAGTCAACCTGAGTTCGATTCATCCCTGACGACCACGTGACGAATCATGTGACGAATCGATCGGGGACGGCTGCGAACAGGCCCGGCGCGACTCGCTTACCCGCACGGGCCTCACCTGGTTGGCATGAGCCCGACACAGCCCAGGTTGGCACAGGCCTTGTCCCGCCCGTGCCCGTACCCAAACCCGGGCCGTGTCCGAGGTTGTGTAAGCAGTCCCATGGCCAAGCCGGACCCGGGCCGGGCTGACCCACCTCAGCTGGTTTGGAGGTATTTTGCAATATTTTACAAACCCCCCTCCAATTGGCCAGGCTTGTTTTTTTTTTTTTTTGAATTGTAAAAAATTATGTGTTTGCTAGAGTTCGAACCCAAGACCCCCAACACCCCAATTCAACACACTAATCACAATACTAAATTATGGGTTGAAAAAATAATATTTATTATAATTTTATTTTTTTAAATTATCCGGGCTGACCCGGGTCGGCCCTGCCAGGTACTCGGGCTGTGCCGAATCCCCCAGATGGGAATCGGGCCTGGACCGGGCTGCCCGCCTTTTGCAGTTAGACGCTGGTTTGGCCCGGTCCGGTCCTTGACCAGGTTGGTCCGGGACGGGCCAGGTTGGGCTGTCCCGTTTTCGTATCCCATTACCCCGCCCCTTTTTAATATTTTTTAACCCCCTCTTTTATTTGCGGCTGTCAGAGGGAAACTATATTGATTTTTTAAAATTTTTTTTACCCACAACAATTCGACGAGTTAGAGGGTTTCAATTTTCTAAATATTTTTATCTTTATTTCATATTTTTTCTAATTTTCTTTGTAACTTTAAAATTTTAAAAAAAACCTAATGTTAGTTAATAATTAATGAAAAATTCTAACTTTTAAAAAAACAATAAAATAATATGAGACGGGTGGACTCATCTTGCGCGAATCCGATAGCGAATCAAATCAAAACACCCGATTCGTTTATCGATATGCAATTCGTTTTGCTCACCTGTACGGACGGGTCTACCCCCTCCTATTTCGATTCATCAAATGAGACAAAGTAACTCGATTCGTCCTGTTAGGCCCCTGTCAAGTCTAACTTGCTTACGGAATTTTTTTTACTGGACTTTAGGTCAAATCACATCATTTCTGTTTTTCCCTCTCTAACTTTTTATTTTTTTAAAAATTTTTTTTATCTCATCAACTTTTTGTTGTTGTTGCGATGATTTCTGTTTTGGCCGTTGGATTGCTTTTCAAAACAAAGAGGTTTTATATATTATATATATCGAGAAGAGAGGGGGAAGGAGGAGGACACGAGGAGCACTACCCATGTGGGCGATAAGAAAGAGCTTGGAGTCTGAGTTTAATGAGGGGAGAAGAGAATTGAAGAAACGGAGCATAACAGAGTGAAGTAGATTGAACAAGCAAGCAATTCTAGTTCCCTTCTCTCTCTAGAATAATTTTTCTTTGTTTTTTTATCCTTCTCTCTTCCTTCTCTCTCTCTAGTTGCTCAACAGAGAAGCAACAGGGAGTGGAAATGACTAAAGATGAAGACTTTAAGCTCCTCAAGATCCAGGTATTCTCTCTCTCTCCCTCTCTCTCTCACTAGCAAGCTACATACTTCATTCTGCTTTCTGTCACATTCTCTCTCTTCAAATAGTTGGGCTTTTGGGGGGCATCTATTTATCTTCTCACCTGTAAAAGAGAGTGAAAAGGGTTTGTGTTTGTTTGTTCGTTGCAGACCATCATCCTCAAAGTGAACATACACTGTGACGGGTGTAAGCAGAAAGTAAAGAAGCTCCTTCAGAAAATTGAAGGTAACTTTGTTTGAATTGCTTGCATGAACAAATTGGGTCTCTGTATTTTTTCCCCCTAAAAATTGAAATTATGAGTAAGTTTGATTTGGGATTGTTCAATATCTACAAGAGGTTATTTTTCTTTTAATTTTGTTTTATCAATTTTTGTTGTTCTGTGTAACAGCTTTAGTAGTTGGTAGTAAAAGTTTTGGGAATTTAGTCAATATTTACTCGATTTGTTTCATGTAAATTTTTGTTGACTGTGTTTGATTTATATACTTTTGTTTTGATTTGTTTCCCCCTTTCAGTCGAATATAGGGTCTTTAAAGATCATCAAAATGGTTTGCATTTTCTCCCCAAGTGAATCACTTTTTTTTTTAAGTTCCATAACTTTCCTTTTAGGCTGATCAAATGTCATGCATATAAAATGAGTAAGAAATACTTCATCACACTGCGACAATTTCTTCAAATGTCATTGTTTAAACTCCTAATTGCTTGTATTCTACATGAAATAGATGATTATCCTCTTTTACTATACCAAAATTGAAAAGGAAAAAAAGGAAAAAATTGAGGCACAGAGCCATAGTTTTTTTGCAAAGCAGAGCTCTTGTTCTTCTCTATATCAACATGTAACAGCTCTTTGTTTCCCAAAGAGATCCTTTCCTCCTATCTGGACCAAAAAGGGAAAAAAAGAAAGAAGCTTTTCAAGAGCCCTTTGTTTTGCCTTCTAAAATGCCCCCTCTCTCTTAAATCCTTCAAACTAATTAGTATGTTCTCTAAAAATTGAGGTAATATTTATCATCTTCATCCCCCAGATGTGGTGGTATATTTCCCTCAAAATCTTCACATTACAACCCCACTAAAATCACCATATCTTTGATCAACAAGACTAAAGAGCATTGCTAAATGAGAATCTGTCTGTTAAAATAAAGGGGCTCTTTTGATTGTAATCTTCTTTTTGAAATCTTTGTACTTCAATTGTTTATCCAACAAATGTAATATTTCTTCAAATTTTCTTTTCCAGTATCTTATTAAGCAACCACTAGGAAAACCAATCTCTCCTCTCTTTTCTTCTCTCCGATTCAGGAGTGTACACAGTGAGCATAGATGCAGAGCACCAGAAGGTCACAGTGTCAGGAAATGTTGACTCTGCCACCTTAATCAAGAAGCTAGCCAGATCAGGCAAGCATGCAGAGCTCTGGCCTCAAAAGTCCAACAACAACCACAACAACCCAAAGGCCAACAACCAGCAACCCAACAAAGATGGCTCCAAGAACATCAACAACAACACCCCCAACAAAGGCCAAGGCCATGGCCAAGCTCCCCCAACCAAGGCCTGCTCCAAGGCCTCAAAGCCTTCAAGAACCAACACAACAACAGCAAGCTTGAGATCTTCAGTTCCGACGACGATGATGATTGCTTTGGCGATGAAGATGACGACGACGAGGATGACCAGCTCAAGTTCCTCAATCTCTTAAAACAGGCTAACAATTCAGCTGTGGCAGCCGCGGCCGCTGCGAAGAAGAATGGTGGCAACAGTGGTTGTGGTGGTGGTGACGCATACGGGGGCAATGCAGGTGGGAAGCAAGTGAACCAGAACCACCCTGGACACAAAGGACCAAATGGGTCAGACCCAAAGGCCACAAATGGTGCACCCAACATGAAGATGGGCAATCCTGCTGCCTGCTTGGGCTTGGCAACAACCCTCTGGGAGGGGGGGAGGCCAAAAGGGCTGGGGACCTCAATGCAATGATGAACCTAGGAGGGCTTCAAGGGATCCAGCCCTCAAATGTTGCTGGCCATGGTGGTGGGATTAATCCACAGATGGTCAATTTCCAAGGGTATCAGGACAATCCCTCAGCCATGATGATGAACCTCAGAGCCCTAACAACAACAGCAACGACCACCCTCACATTATGATGCAGCAGCAGCAACAACAACAGCAGCCACAGATTGCGTACAATAGAGCACCACAAGTCCCCCCATACACTGGCTACTACTACCCTTGCCCTTACCCTTATTACCCAAATCCTTATTATTTCACTGCAACAACTCAGCAGCAGCCGGGAAATGGGGACTATGATGCCAATCTCTTCAATGATGAGAAGAACACTGGGAGTTGTTCTGTGATGTGAAGAAAGAAAAGTAAATTAGGGAGTGTTTTTAGGAGTTGTGTTAAGTACTTGTTGGCTTTCTAACTTTTTTTTCCCCTCCTTTTCTGTTGGTAATGTGGGATGTTATTATTAATTCCATGGTGTTTATTGTATCTTGTAGTGTCTCTGTTTCACCGACTGTTTTTTGGTTTTTGTGGGGTTTTTTTGGAGTCTTTCTCTGTGCTTTGTGTGGGCTTCTCTAAGCTCTAATTATCATGGCCATGTGAGAGACACTGATGTGAATAGTTTTAGTTAAAAACTGAAATTTTGAATGGATTGTTGCTCTTGGGGGTGGGGAGAGACTCGGGTTGAGTGACAGGCTTTGTCTCCTTGCCTTTTGTACAAGGAGATATCATGAGTTGATTGCAGCAGCCCATGTGACAAGCATGCTTATATTTTTTAGTCCCATTTGGGAGGGGGATGGTTGAATTGTAGATGGATAAGAAGAGTGGAGCAAGCAGTAACATGACCAAAAGAAATATAATATGAAGTTGATATCTATCTGATGCTTAGTTTAATGTAATCTGACTGACTCTCTTAGCTCAAAAGCAATGCATTCAGTCTAAGGATTAGCTTAGGCTCCAAGGGTATATATAATCTTGTTCAATGTAAATTTCAAAAAATTATGTCCTCTACTGTGTATTTTAGTTCAAAGCACTGACATTTTAACATAGTTATGAATTCAGAAGTTTCATGCGGTGGTAGACTTTCAACTTTGAAGTTCTTGCAGGTATGCCATGCTAGAAGCAAAGGGAAGAAGAAAGAGGGTTAGCTGACGGACAAAATGTTCAGATTGTTTCACGTACAAGAGAAACAAGAAATGATCCATCAGGAACCATAACAAGGCTAGGGATAAATTTAGGACAAAGATGGGACTACCAGTATTTTAATTTATAACCAATGGTTTCATTAACAAATTGATATTATTAAGAAACAAGGAAACGATATGGGCATATGTTGTCCTCTTATGAATTAAAAGGGTGTGTATCCTGCATCTTCCACTGGATGAGAGAGGAGAACTGGGATGCCATATCCATAACAGATGAGATATGTGAGATTAGTAGACATTAGAAAGCCTTCCAATTCTTCAATGTGTAACAACATAATTGCCGACCCCTTTGCTTTCAGTGAGAGAGCTGCAGGTGAGAGAGGCTACAGTGCACAAACAGACTGCTAGCTGACCTTTCCATGTGACAAATCTCCCACAGGCCCACCCACTATGGGAGCTGATGGCAAAAGAAACTCGACACAGAACATCATCAGCATCATAAAACTGGCCACAATGAGCTACAACTTGCTTTTGTTCAAGTGATAAGATTTGGTGACAGAAAGGGTAATGAGACCTGTGTGACAGAGTGTGTTGCAATGAGATCCTCCATTGGGTCTCAAACCCTTGACCACTGGCCCTCTCTCTTGCCTTTTCTTCAGTAGCATCTTTATTGAAGGTAGCAATGCCTCTGGCTCTTTTGGATTCAACATCTTGGGTTGACTCCATTTTGTGCCTACGAGAAGACTCAGTGATTCAAAATCAGGTTAAAAATTCAGATGTATAGCTTATAAATTTCACATGTTATACACTTGAACCAGCATATTATAAACCCGAACAGGTTTTGAATTGAGCCTGGGTCAAGATTAACACACACACACACACACAAACTCTTGGCAAAAAGAAACAACCCTATAAATACATAACAGGTATATTTATGGGATTATTACTTTTCTTTCTTTTATAAGGACAGGATTATAAATTTCATTTTTTAATGATAGGACTATTAGTTTTGATTCTTTAGAATTATACAGGGAAACTTGAGGAGAGTTATGAAGGCATTTTCCTAGTGCGAGCTCACAAGTTCCAGAAGTGTCTCTAACCAATATAATGAAGGATTTTCTTCTAATTTAGGGGAAAGGGTGTGAGTTCTCCACTTTATTCATTCAAAAAATAAATATATAAGGGGAACCAACAAAGAAATAAATCAAACTTCAGGACAGCAATATACTGGATTTGATTCTTGCAGCCAAAGTAGCGGAGTTCACCCTTAGATTTGGTAACCAGTTTGATGAACTACAGATACAAGAAGTTAGAAGTGTTTTTCTTTTTCCTTTTTTTCTTTTTAAAGTTGATCGACAGCTGAGCCTGAGATTAACTCTTTGTTGATCTCAATCTGTCGACAACAAACTAAATTTTGCTAAAACAAATAAATTTTAATAAATAATTAAGCATATAAATAATTATTTATAAGTAAAAATTAATATATTAAGATTAAAAATTTTGAAAAATCTTTTTTGCAAAACTCATCTGGAGTATAAAATTTTGAATGAAAAATTTATTTTATTAATTAAAAAAAAACTTACAATCATCAAAATTTGTGATAAATAAATCAAATTCGTCACTTATTCTAAGCATCATCAACTTTAGAGCATACACATGTATATATGTTCTAAACAAACAATACTTGATTACAAACATATCAAAGCATGTTTAACTTTAAAATGGAGAATAGAAATACTTATCGATGCCGATAAATCCAATTCCGTTTCTTCAAAACAAAAAGTGATCTTGCCACTTCAACCCCTGAAAGTGATCCATCAACTAGATTTGTATTTTTAGCTTGAAAACGCATCCACCATCAAGACACTAATTTTCTCACGTCTTGAGAGAAGACATACCTGCATCAAGTAAAACGAGTGTGCATTTTGATATCCATATCTTCTTGGGTCTTTATTACTTTTTCGAACCCAAATATTTTAATTTGTAATATTAAAATTATCAAAACAAAATCTAGCTAAATGACCTTTTTGACCAAAATGAGTACAAATGTACATCTTTGCATACATAAATGCATGATGAATATTGTGATGTGTTTTGTTAACATGATGGAAGTGGGAAGTGTGATGCATGTTTCTTAAGAGCTTGTTTCTTTGAAAACATCGTGTAAAACTCTGGTTAATAAAATCCTGATTTAATACTCTAATTCTTGATTAATGAATTTATACAGGATTATCTGAGGTGATGATTGAATTATTTTTTGTGTGAAAATGGATTTTTGAATATGTAATATCCCCTATTTAATAATACCATATTATAATTTACCTGATTTTACCAATTATCTATTATTATTAATTAACTTGATTTAGTATCATTATTAGTATTATTATTATGTATGACTTGTAGACTCTTATTGCTTATATTTAATTATTTTAAATTATTATTAATGGATAGTATTATTATTTTCATTCCAAACCCAATAAGATTAGCCCATTCTCCTTTTCATTTTATTTTAATTTTCTTTTTATGTTAAGCCCACATGAGCCAAGCTACTTCCTTATTTTCATTCATTTTTCTTCTTTTCTATTAAGCCCAAAAACTAAGCTCGCAAGCTCACTCTCTAGTTTTCTTATTCTTCATATTACTTATCTTTTTAACTAAAGCCCAAATAATTTATAACACATTACCATTGAGATCTTTACCCATTAACCCAAAACTCAATCCTAATCCTAATCAAAATCCTATCTTATCAAATCTTTTTCATTAATCTTAACTAATCCTAATTTAAATCCTAATAAAAATCATATCTAAACCGAATCCCCTTGAGATTTTTTTGGCAATCTTTAATTTTTATCTAAACTACTAAATTAAGCAATCTAAAGCTAACTGGAATTCAGGTTTCTAAAATTTCTAATAACCTATATTAGACCCAAGCCTTTTCTTTCTCTTCTACCTCAAGAGAAAACCCTAATCTAACTCTCCCCACTTTCATCTTTCCTTTCTTCTCAAGCGGATCGGGAACGAAAAGGGGATTTCGAGGTACAAGGATTGAAGAGAAAGCAAGGAGGAACAACTCAAGTAAGTAAATCTAGATTGTGAATTTAATTTCAGTTTTTTTAGGAAAAAATAATAAATTAAATTAAAACCACAAGAATAAATTATTAATTTCAGCAATCTGCTAAAACTCACCATAATATAATTATTGGTTCCAAGATACTTATCTAATAAATTTTTGTATGATCATTGTTTTAATACCCAACAAAGCCTTGATTTAAACAAATCAAATCCAAGAAAATAAACTCGTTTTCTATAATTAATATGATACGAATAGTCTAAACAATATCATGTCTATACAAGAGCCATCCATGAAATTTTAATACATCAAAATCTAATCTAAAATTCAACTAAAATACATGTAAAGATATTCCAACTCATAATTTTAATTTATATAATTTTTTTCAAAATTTTAAAAACAAAGGATTTCAAAAAGAAAATAAAAAAAAAAAACAAACAGTGGCCGCTGCTCTCAGCCAGGCCGAGAATAGCCCGGCCATCCTGGGCCGGCCTGGCCTGGGCAGGCCCTGGCCGGGCCAGATAAGCCACAACAACAGGGCCTTTGGGCCCTATTTAAAAACAGAAAAAAAAAAGAAAGAGAAATTCTGGACCAGGCCAGGTCAAGGCCTGGTCCAGCTTGGACTGGGCCTGGGCTGCATCTTTAAAAAAAAAGAAGAAGAAGAAAGGAAGAAAGAATAGAGAATTTGCAATAAAAATAATTAGCTAAAAATGGCAAAAAAATAGAGAAAAAATATAAATAATAATCTACAATTCTTCTACTTTCTATGATAAAAATTTTAGACAAATAACAACATGAAATTAAATCAAATCACCCACTTTAAACCTTTTCCCTTAATGGCAAATTCAGACCCGTTAAGTATTTTAATAGTTTAAAGCCTATTAAAAATTCAACAAAAATTAGAAATTGATTTAAACCAAACCTACTAAATTCATTAGACTCAGAGAATCATATTTCTAACTCCCATAGTAATCACTCAAGATTTAAACGCCTTAAAATATCCTTTTAAAAATCTAACAATTCCTATTGAATGAACTATGTAGATTTATCGGGGCCTTTGATTTCAGTGCTTTGAACTTGAGATCGAGTTCAGGTGAGTGTTTTACTTCTTTGTTTAATTTTATTTAATTGTGTTGTGAGTGTTTGTTCTTGTGTATTCACCATTGTCAGTATGCATTTACATGTTACTCTTATCATTTCATGTGACTTTCTATTGTATTTTATCAGTTTGATTAATTGTATCACTTCATGACACATTAGTGATTGTTCACCTTATTTGCTAGTTAATATGAGCTTGTATTAGTGTCATTTCATGTGTTGGTAGATCGCCGTTGTTGTATTAGGCCTAGTACTGATATACGTGCACCGGACTTGACCTTGTAACTGACCTAGCGGTGATAAACCTTAGAATATTAACATATTAATATTGAGGTTGATTGATTCTTGATTGAGGTTAGAGATTCATATTTTTATGTGAAGTAATTGTTGGATAAGTTATTTGGTGATTTCCCCGACTAGAGCTCTTTTGGATGTTGAGGACGTGTTAGATATGATGTTGCTTTATCGGTAGACTATTTTACCGATACATGAATATGTGTGATTATGTTACCCGAGACGTTGATGTATGCGATGGGACTGACTTTTAGACTGTTTAGAAACTATTATTTCTGGATTCTTGCATTGATGAGTTTGACTGATGTATTGATGATCTTATTGATATTGACTATTAGATATAGAGGTGATCTAGATTCCATGTTGATGGAGGATGTTACACTTCTTAGTTATGATCTTGATTGATTTGGATGTCGATGATTGAATAAATAGGAGATCTTTATTAATAAAATGAAATCTTGGACTTGAACCTGTTGGTAGACTCGATTGGATTTGAGTTGAGTTGGGGGTTGAGGAATAGACGTTGATTGGGTTGACTTGATCTGACTTGGTGGGTTTTTAAATATGTGTACTTGATATGTTAGCTGACTTTGGGATCCTGTGATTGACCTTGATAGACTGAGAGTGTGTGATAATCTTGATCAAATTAAAATATGAGGATTTGATTAGATGTATCAGAACTTGTATTTATTTCAGTTATTAAGGTTCAGATATATCAATGACTTAGAGGATAAATATGTCGATGACTTTGAGGACCTGAGTTGATTATATACTTTGCCGGATTATTCTATTCATGACAGTAGGTCCTTACTCATCCTGAATATCTTGATCTACCTGAGAAACTTGACTAATTATACTTGGTATCAACCTGATACTAATGTCCATGTTACTTAACTACTGGGAAAATATTGTTACACGGTAACAACACCCTCATGTTATACTTGTTACATATCCTGTTATACCGGTGTCCTGTTTACTGACATTACATATCCTGTTATACTGGTATCCTATTCACTGACATTATATATCCTGTTATACCGGTATCCTGATTACACATGTTGACATTGTTGCCCACCGAGTTATCCCAGTGGTTTAGGTAACATGTACAATAAATAATCTTGATAATCTAAATAACTTGATATTAAATAACTTACACTGGGATTGGAGAAATTGATGGAGGAGACAACGTCTATATTTTGGGTGGACCTAAGATATAGGTTGCGCAGCCGAAAGAGGGTTACACTGTAGGGTTCCCGTGGGGCGAGTGGCACCCCGTCCTGTTCCTGTTCCTGTTATACATGTTATATATGTACCTAACTTATTATACATGTTCCTGACTACCTTGCGGCGGGTCCTGGTTCAGCGCCAGGGGTCTGGGCCGTGGTCCCGGGTATGTACGGGACCCACCTAAAACACAGATAATGTCTCCAACCAATCGGTTTCAATAACTGAGGACCTCGATTAGCATATGTAGTAGGCGTAGTATGGGATGAGTCTATTACATGTGGCAATTGGTGTTCACTGACATAATTAATAATGATAAACTGTTAATATATTGTGACTGACTGTGATCACCCGACTGTACGTATATATAACTATGATAGATATATGATTGTACACATGACCGACTGTATACCAGATTAGTGCCATATGCTAGGTTACATATCTTGACATTACTTGTTTTCTTTTATCATGATATCCATTATATATCGTTCACAGCTTTATTCTTGATATTGATTATTTTTGTTATTTTTTCATTATCATATTGTTATTGCTTATATTGTTATTATGCACAAACACCTTCCTCTTTACACACACACTCATTAGGTCGCTTCTGACGATCCTAGATTCGCATGTTTAGGGTATTGGATATCTTCTTATATTGTTCAGGTGTTCGTGGGATCATATGCTTCGCGAGGAGCTGGAACTTCTCTCTTTTTGATTCTGCTATTCTCGTCTTTCTTTATTTTTGCTATTATTCCTTGATTCCTGTGTATCACACTTAGCTTCTATTCCATCCTTTTTATCTGAGATTATGTGTCGTCATTATATGTATTATTGCAGTGATCGTTGATTTTATGGTTTAGATTTATAACTTGTTCAGGTTACCTTAGGCTTAGCGTGAATACGTGGGGTATTTTCTTCACGTATATACGTCGCCGACTCTCATCGCGACTCCGCTTCAGCGTATTTTGGGAAGCGGGGCGTGACAGAATATTTGTAGGAAATTTGGAGTGGGATAAGTTGGGTGAACTTATATAAAATATGTGTGTAAAATAGATGTGATTACGATTATTTACTTGTATAAATACATGCATACATATACTAAATATTTGAATATAAAAAATAAGGATATTAAATGAATAAAGAGTGAATGGAGAGTGAAATGGAGAGAGAGAGTAGATGGTTGAAAATTGTGTGCATGTATGTGGCAAATTTTAGGGAGAGAGGAGTTGAGATTTTATTATATATATATATGCGTGTATATATATATATATGTGTATATATATGTGTGTGTGTATATATATATATTATATATATATATATATATATATATATATATATATATAGGAAAATTTTCAAATAAGAAACTTTCTCAAAAAAAGCTTCGTGAGAAAATCATATAGGAGCTATTCTGTAAATGATCCGAACGTTCATCTTGATCTATATACTCTAATTAGGTTACTAATAAAAAATCACGCGATTCTGAGCTTTTTTACCCATGCATCAAATTACATATTTATTCTACGGTGAATATAAAGTATGTTTTGTAACCACTTGTTGCATGGGTAAAAAAGCACGGAATCACGTGATTTTTTATTGGTAACTTAAATAAAGTATGTAAATCAATATGAACGGTTCGGATCATTCACATGATCGCTCTTATATAGTTTTCTCACGGTCTTCGTGTGAGAAAGTTTCTCACACGAAGACCTCTCTCTCTCTCTCTTTATATATATATATATATATATATAATATATTATATATATATATATATATATATATATATATATTAGATAAGAAGAAGAATAGTCTCTCTTTCTTTCCCCCAATCCTAGCTCCCTCAAATCCTCAGATCTGAGGACATGAAACCAAAAATTCTTCTAAAATTTAAGCCAAACCCTGCACAAAAAATACCCAATCTTTCTCAATCTCTCATTTCTCCCTCTCCCTAGCTTGTGCAGCGTGAAAGGCATCGGCTGGCGACACATGGAGGCCGATGGCGGCATAAGGGAGGCCGTCGCCAACAGCCAAGAGGAGAGGGAGGTGGCAACTCCTTATCTCCCTCCTCCTCCTCTCTCTTTCCCCTTCTCCCCTCTCTCCCTCTCCCTCTTGGTTTCGGAAGTGCCGACGATGCAGGCGAAGCGTGACGGTGCAGGTTAGTGCGCGGCGATGACCAACAACTGATCAGCAAAAGTGAGGGAGTTTTTCTTAACCTAAATTCTTTGAATTTTCGATTAAAAGTCTCATGAAATAATTGAGCTTGATTGTTATATATGATTACTTTTTAGTGAGTTTCGATTAATTATAGCAAGAATTCATCTACTTTGAAATCCTAGAATCCTTATCGCTTTGTGATTGTAGTTGTTTTAATTGTCCACGTTAATCGCTGATTGATCGTTTGTATTATCCTCTAATTATACTCATATAAGAGCATGAGGCTATAACTATAGCTTAATTGAAAATTTTGTTTCTTGATTGTTCTCCTAAATATTTTAGAAATGAGATATAATGGCCTTATTATAGACAGTCCTCAAAAAACTGTTATGTAATGAGATTAGATTACATACTAGACACATGAAGTTTAATTCAAGATTTGAAAGCTGGTAAATAATTAAACATAACAAGGACTAAGATAAGCTAAGACACTATATGGCCAAGTTATAGACAAAGGTGTAATTCCTTGAGTAGTCAAGAAATGAAGAATGGATCGAGATTTTCGTTTTTTTTTTTGAAATTCGGGGGATGGATGTGAGAGAGAGAGAGCAATTGTTTTATCGCCAATTTTGATATCAATGGTCCATAATTCTTGTATATTTATATATATCAATGGTCATCAAAACATGCTTGAATTAAATAATGAGATTTTAAGTTAACAAGATCCGTTTGTGTAGGTAAGCGAATCAACGTGAAACCATAATTCCTAAATTAGAAAATCTTATGAAAATGAACGAGGTAGACTGTACAATCTAATGACAAGCATATAGATATATATACACATATTAAACTAATTATGAAGGGCCTGTTCGGTGCAGGAATCGATCTGATAACTAATCAATGTCACCGATCTAATTAGCCAGGTCGGTGAATATCAGGTGGGAGATTTTTCGTTCAATAGAACGTTCTTTAATTACAGAATCACCTTTCAATTATCTTCTTTAGTTAAATACCAATTAGACTAGTATTAGTCAGTATCAATATACTGTAATATTTATGAGCATAAATATTTCAGTATAATCCTTGTATAAAGAATGTTAGTTAATTTATACAATAATTGAAGTGAGGTACGCATGTAACGAATCTTCTTAAGACAATTACGTCCCTGCTTCGGTGCTAACGGGTTATTGGATGCTGGTCTCCCAAGATACAACACTCCTTCACGGTATTTGGATAGTACTACCAAATTATCGTTCAGTCAAATTGTAGTTAATCAATACCTTCACAGGATTTCAATGTAGCAGGACGAAGACAAATTTCAAGGAGAATATTTATCTTAACTTTGGAGAATTATCCACTGGAGAGAAAAAAGGGAAAGAAGAATTAATATCTTAGGAAGATAGAGATTTAGACAGCAATTCTATTTATGAATCCGTTGAATTTTCTAATCCTTCTTTTAGAACGAACCTTTTATTCAGATTTTTTCACAAAAATCTAATCGTTTAGATTGAAACCCTTTTCACACTGAATTCTGTAAGAGGAAGAGAAAAGGAATTATTTTTCGCCGTGTTTTAATTCACGAAGAGGAGCGCTATAAATATAGCGCTCCTGGGATCCTGTTGGAGGGCAAAACTGTCTAGGGACAGTTGCGACGGTTCCTGTATGAACCGTTGCAACTGTTCCAAACAGAAAACTGCTGTAGCAGTTCCTTTCAACCGTTGCGGCGCAACACGAGGGTAGCGGATCGGGTCAGGTCGAGACCGTTGTAGCACCAAACCGTGTGGCCCGGTTCAAAAAGAACCGGGCCGGGTTGCACCCGCACCCAGGCCCGGGCCCGGGACCTGAGCCCCGAGCCCCGGCGCCGGCTCGCGCACGTGTGGGGATGGTTTCTGCCAA
>JAVJIF010028093.1:0-54670 GCA_038442645.1 Agave tequilana | reverse complement strand
AAAATAGCGTTCATGGCCCTTTGGTATGTTGCCCCTGCATTTTTCAGTCCGAAGGGCATACGGTGTAGCAATATACCCCTAGAGGTATTCTGAAGGAGGTATTGCTTTTCGTCATCAGGATACATTTTGATTTAATTGTATCCTGAGAATCCATCCATGAAGGACATTCGTTTCGAATCCACAAGTATTGTCAATCATGACATCTGTGATCGCAATGGGAATTCGTCCTTGGGGCAGGCCTCGTTTAGGTCGCGGAAGTCGATGCAAATCCGGATCTTCCCGTTCTTCTTGAAGACGGGGACGATGTTGGCTACCCAGTCGGGATGTGTTCTTCCCTGACGAAGCCAGAATCAATAAGTTTTCTGACTTCTGATTGAAATTGCTCCATTATTTCTGGGCGAAACCATCGCTGCTGTTGTTTGACAGGCTTTACGTCCGGATTGATGTTGAGGCGATGCATGGCCACTTGAGGATCAAGTCCTGGCATGTCCTCATAATTCCAGGCGAAGACGTCTATATATTCTTGTACAAGAGATATTAGATCTTTCTTCTCCGAAGGTGACAGGCCGTCACTTATGAAGATGGGTTTAGGGTTAGCCTCATCTCCTAGGTTGATCTGAACAACCTTGTCTTCTGTGGGTGGCTCGCGTCTGTTCAAAGCGGGTATCCCAAAGAGCATTTAATGTTTGATCCAAGGATCTGTATCAGATTGGATCATTTCTTCATTTCCATCTTCCAGGTGGCTTGTCGAAACCATGTTCACTGAAAGTACCTTGAAGATGTTGCCGACACTGACATCTGACTCCCAAGATGATGGTGTCTGAAGAGTAATCGTTGCTCGACGATTCTTGAGAATCGGAGGCTGATGGACCCGGAGTTGATACATAGCCCAACCCCAGCGTGTCCGATGATAATAATCGGGGGCCCTTCCTTTCGGCACAAAGGATTGAAGCAACGTCCTCCTTCCTTTGCCGAAGTTCAACCCGGGTTTGTTGGTCAGGTCGTACGCCATGCATCTCATTATTTGAGCGCTTTTGGTTCGTAATGATCGAACTGAGGGGATTCTTCCTCGCCTTCCCGATTCTTCGCCGAGGCGTTGGTTCAGACGAGATTTGCCCAAAAAGAATTGGTTTTTTGGCCTTTCCGTCTTGCTAGACCATAAATATAGATTCTTGCGCATTACCATTGTCTTAGTATGTCTCGAAGGACGATTTCACTGGTACATGCATGATGTTAAGGCACCCATTGCCGACCAGAGATCGTCATCTATATCAGTGCTAGTATCTGACGGTATTGAATCAGAAGCACACACAGAAAATACGCAAAATCTAAATCTTCATTAATATTACCAACCGCCTACATCATCGGTGGTATTATCGACATCGGGCTTATTAGTGCCCGTTACAAGTGGTTCTAACTCACAGGCACTCTTCTTTCTCAGGCTCAGTGTCAGCCTCATTACCAGAGTCTGGCTCTTCTGGTTGTGGGGCTTCATCCGTCTCCACCGGATCTTGGTACAGCAAAGAGTCGGTTAAATAATTCTCGACCCCTTTGAACGGATGCCTTTCGGCGATCAACGTCTGCACATTTTCACTCCCGTCAATGTACTTCATGACTTGGTGGAGAGTGGAGGGAACGATGGAGTTGCGGTGAATCCACGGTCGTCCCAGCAATAGATTGTAGGAAGTGTCGGCGTCGATGATGTAGCATGTCACTTCCGACTTGAGACTTCCAATCTGACACCTGAGCTTGATCTTCCCCATCGGACGGGTCTGGTTGGCATTGAACCATAGATAGTTATCTGGGTGGGGCTCAAACGATGGGTAGGAATGCCGAGATGTTGCATGACCCGGCGAGGCATGATGCTCAACGCGGACCCTGGGTCTACCTGGATGCGGTTCACTCGGACGATCCAATATACCCTGTGAAGTACAGGGGTCGATCATGCTTCCCTTTCACCTACATATCATCCGCCGTGAAGGTGATGCAGGGGGCATTTCTGGGAGGTGTGGAGGCAATCCTCTACATCTTCCTCCTTCGGCACCTGGGTCATAAAGACCTCAGCATTTGCCAGAGCTTCTTGCAGAGCTTCCCTGGTCGACTTTGATAGTCTAAGAAGTTCATACAAGGTAATGCGTGCCGGAATGTTGGCAACTGAGCCAGGACTCAAAGCGGTAAGGTGTCGTAGATCCTTCCGCGATGCCCTTTTGAAGGGCTCGAGAAAATCGAGTCCCCTTCTGCTTCTCCACAGGTGGCTTTGTGGAGGGCTGACTGGCTCCGCAGTTGGTTGTGGAGGGGCTACTGTCGTCTCGCCGTACTGTTTCAAGTACACCTGTCCTGAACGGGTTCCCGCCATCGGTTGGTTGGGCTCTGCGGCCAAGACTATCGTTTCCTCCTCTGAGTCGGTCAGTGAAGGGATATCAGTCTCACTTCTCGAGAGGAGGCACCCACCACATTGCAGGATGAGGCTTTTGCCTTGCCTTTAGATTTCCTGTTGGTCACAGTAGTCCATTGCTGTTCATTGACAAGGTCAGGTGGACCCACATAATTTCCCCTTGATGTGTAGGGACGGGTACCAAGCCTTTCTCTTGCTGCTGGTGAGGGTTTTTGTTGACCACTCTCAGCTCTCCTTTTAGAATAGGAGTTACCCCCGCAGGCGTTGGAGGTTGTCTCCCGAACTGGAGAACCGACGTCACATTAGCCGTCACCTTCTTCTGCTCTGGTCGGAGTTTTTAACACCTCCGCGTCAATCAGAGCCTGAAGGATGTCCTTGAAGACGTAGCAGCTTTTGTTGGCCCAATGGCCTTCCACTCTAGTTTTGATGATGATCAACACTCATGTAGTTATGTTTACTAATATTCTTGTGTTTCTAAGTTTCAGATCATTAACAGGATATTAGTTGGTGATTAGCTTCAACAAGATGATTAGAAGCTATTCTTGATGATTCCGGTGCCAAAGCTTAAAGATCATACCTTTGCACTTGGAGAATCACGGAGTTTGGACCGAGTCTACTTGAAGATGAAGATCGTCAAGAAGACTTAGGTATCCTAGTTTAGATAGAGTTTTAGATCCATTTGTAAAGCTTAGTTTAGTTGATATGCTCAAGTGAACACAAAACACACACGTTTTATGATTTGATATTTGGTTTTTTATGAAGAGTTGTTCAAAACAAGTTTACATATGGTATATGTATAGTAGATGTTTTTCTATTTATACATACATGCTTTACTTGGTAACAAACTTATTTTGATATCCCTATTCATGTTTTGGAAAAATCAAGTTTGACAAAATACAGGTTTTGTTTTGATAAAATTTGCAAGACTCTAAAATGAATTGATATGTTGATATATTGTCTTGAAATTTTTATCACATGTTTATGTTTTAACATAAAATGATAAAACAAGTTTTAGAAAAACATATTTTTAGAAAAACAGTTTTTATTGTGATTAAAACTATTTTTTAGATTTACTGTGAATTTATGGGATTTTTATTGAGTGAAAAGACCTATTTTCAAATCCGTATCTGTGCAGATCTGCACTGTGCCTGCCAGGCCAGTTCGGTCGACCGGGACCGGTCGACCGCACCAAGTGGCCGGTCGACCAGGTCGGTCGACCGACGTGCACAGACGTGCACGCTGGCTACACATTGTAGTCGGTCGCCGGACCGGTCGACGAGTTGAGAGTTCAACTCTCAGGATGTTTCGGTCGACCGGGCCGGTCGACCGCTAGTGCCCAACGGTCACTTTTCTGACCGTTGGCGGTCGACCGGGCCGGTCGACCGACGCCTGTCAGAGCTGCCACCTCAGCTCTAACGGCTAGTTTTCTGTTTGGCCTATATAAACTCCATCTCTTTGGGGATTTTGGCCAAGTTTTTTAAGAGAAAAATTACCAGTTTTCTGAAGTGTTTAAAAGAGTTTTTAAAAGAGTTTCAAGTGCAAAAACTTCTCATCTTTATTTGTTTTGGGTTTTTGAAAATCAAAGAAAACTAGGTTTTGGGATTTTGATTTGGTATTTCATTTTCTATCTTATACAAGAGATTTCCCAAGTAGTTTTTCTTTGTTGCTTGTTTCCAAAAACACTTTGATTCCACACTTGAGCTATCTTCTATCCTAAACTATTAGGATCTTGTTTTTGTAAAAAAAAAAAAAGGAAAGAGAAGAGTTTGAGGTTGTTTGTTGTAAACCTCTTTGTGTTTAAACACCCTTTTATTTGTGAATCCCTCTTCGGTAGAGGTGATCGGGTGATTGAGTTGTATCCCTCAAGTGTGAGGTGATAGGTGTTGGTTGTGAGCCTCTTCGGTAGAGGTGTTGTTGTTGTTGGTTGTTGTTGGCCTCGGTGGAGGTTGTATTGAGGAGGAGTTAGGTACTCCTAGAGTTGTAAGAAATCCTCTTCGGTAGAGGTTCCCTCGGTGGGAGTTGAGATAGTGGAAATCCTACACGGTGGTGTAGGCGGGGATGTAGAGCAAGGTGCTCGAACCTCGAAACAAATCTCGTTGTTTGCGATTGCTCCCATTGTCTCTCTAACTCTCTCTCATTTACTTTGTGCAAAGCATCATACTTTCATATCATACCATACTTGCTTGTGTGTGTGCATCACTTATACTCATCCAACAAGAGCTTCACATAGCACCTCAACCCATATCTAGGGGAATCAAGAGGAGTTAGTCCAGAGCCTCGCAAGGGGAATTCGGCTACACTTGGTGGATTGTATTAAGTGTGTTGCAAGATTTGCATTAGCTTCCGCATTTTAACGCACTTAGTTTGCATTTAGTTTATTAGATTAGCACTTACACCTATTCACTCCCCCTCTAGGTGTTTTTCAATTGGTATCAGAGCTAGTGCTCCTGATACTTAGGCTTAACATCCTAGGAGTGATCCATTTGCTTGCTAATCTCATTTGCATTTGTTTGTTTGCACATTCATATATAGTTTACCATGGACTTCATGACCCCTCCTAGCTTTGACCCTTCCAACATTGATGTTTGGAAGTATAGGATGTCCATGTACTAAAGACCCTAGGTTTGCATGTTTTCCTTGCGGCCACCAAGAGATGTTATCTTGGTGATGGAAATCATATAGGGGCCAATGCACAAGCCCTAGAGGCCATTAGAAGCACTCTTCCTAAAGATTATCTCTTATGTGTTTCTAACTTTGATTCCGCCTTTGCAGTGTGGAACAAATTGACAACAACACCACCTCCAAGCTTCAAGTGCCAAATCAACCGGAGGAATTTAGTGAAGAATCCGATTCTCAATGCTTCATGGTCCAAGGAATGACTCCCTTGAGGTACATTCGGAACCCCACTATGATAGTGATGATTGTTCTAGTTCTTCAATGATCATATTGATGTCCATGCTCTATAATGAAGAACTTTCAATTGTTTGTGAAAAACTTATAGAAAATATAAGATTTTGAAAAGAAAAGTCTAGGAATTGAAAAAGAAAATAAGTGTTTACAATCTAGACTTGATATTGTTTTGCAAGAGAAGGTTGGGTCTATAATGAAAGGAATTCATTGAGATCTCAATTGGAACTTGCTTTAAAGAAATAAATTTTTAAAGTCTAAAATGATTGTGAAATTCTTTTGAAGAAAAATGAAAATGTCTTCTAAAGTTGATTTTGTTTTAAAAGAGAATGTTGCTTTGAAAAACAAAATCATTTCTATTTCAAATGAGTTGAATGTTTGTTTAGATAAGATATTGTTTTGCAAAATAAGATTGATGCACTTGTTTGCCATGCTAGGGTAGTATCACACACTTCACCTATTGCATGCCACACTTCTTCTTCTAAGATTAATGATGATATTTGTTTGCTTAAGAAGAGGTTGATTGTTTGGGCTCCACTATGAGCCAATGTGCCTTGAACCACAATCGGCTGGAAACCTTGGTTCGAAAGAAACAAGTTCCATCCTTATGCATGCACACCCTTCACGGCATACACATGCTCCTCACGGACACACCCATCACATGTATGCTCATGTGTACACATGTACACATTGTGGACGTAAGGGCCACCTTGCTAATTTTTGTTTTGATAGATTACATACTACTAATTTAGCAAAGAAATTTGTTTGGGTTAGAGAAGGGACTAAACCCCATGGACCCAACAAGATGTGGGTACCAAAGACCACCCCTCCTATTTTTGATGTAGGTGTGGGCTCTCACATGACGTGAGAGTGAAGACACCTTGGAGTGGATGCGTTCCGTACTTAAAGGAAATCTATTGGATGCATCACTTTCAGGGAAGAGATGGTGGAGAGGACCACCAAGTTTTGGAGACAAGGAGAGTTGCCCTCTAGGTTTTGGTAACAATTCCTAACTCCGTATTATTTATTACATGCTTTTAACATTCTTTGTTTATAGCATGTTTTTGATGTCTATGGATTAGTATGTTCATTCCATGTTTATTAGATCCTTGACATACATATATAGTATTTGAGACACACATGCTTATATGAACCCATAATTAGTGTTCTCACTTTTGTTTGAGCTATAATGTACATCATGAATCTAATACATGTGAATTCACATAATAATCATGTTTTAGTTTTCCATGATGACTTTTATCATGATGATTTTTGTATTTTGTTTTGATGCTTCTTGTTAAGATTACTTGTTTAGATGTTAGTTTTCATTAAGACTAGGAATTATACTTGTACATATAGTGGGCACAAATAAATCTATATATGTTTGAGCTTGAATGCTTATTTGAACCCATTAGATGTGCTAGTATAGTCTAGTTTTGATGATCCATACATTTTAGACTTGTATTCATATTTTTGGATTTATATGAGTTTTGATTTCATGTATATGTTTATTTTGCCAAAACATTAAGATATACATGTATACCCCTTGAGTCATTTGCCTTTCATGCAAATCTATATATATGGACTCAAATTGTGTTTAGGGATATGTATGTATACTTATTGTGTTGACAATTCATACATATACCTTGATTGAAAAAATTGTTGTTATGAAAATTTAGTCTTTCGTGATTTTCAAGTTTTCATGTGTTCATGTTAACTTCATGTATATGACCATCTTATCCAAACTAGTGACTATACATGAGTATCCTTTTTTGAGCCACGTGCCTTCATGCATATATCTTTGTGGACTCGTTATGTTTTGGATATGTATGTATACTTTAGTTTGTATTAGACATACATATGCCTTGAAGATTAGATAGTTTTGATGATTTTTATGTTTTAAGGAATAATTGAGCTTAATGAAAATATTTTTATGATTATGATATTCACACTTTATTTGTACACTCACCTTTATTGCTTGCTCATGTTTTGTTTTCATGAGTCTTATTTATGCCTAATTGAACTTGAGTGTTTGATATGATGTGAATTTCATGTTTATGGAAACAATTTTGTTTTATTCCTTGCTTGAAGGATTTCGTACTAGTTAACAAGTTTTCCATTTAACTAGTTGCGATGTTCTTCACTTTGGTAGAGTTTTTCAAACTAAGCTATAATTTCAAATCTATTTTTGAAAACCCCTACCTTCTAAGGGCGGTGGTAGTAGGATGGGAGATCATGTTCATGTATGCCCTAAATTGAAAATCTTTAAAACTTGAATTATGATTGGGTGGTAGATAATATGATGTATACACTTGAACTTATTGTTATGTCAATTGGTATCATTGAACTCTTTCAATTGGTATCATTTTGATCTTCTTGTATACTCATATATGTTTTGTATGTATGTATGCTTTAAATTCCAAGTATATCAATTTCTATTGGTATCTATTTTTCATACATATATGTGTGTTTATGCTTTTATGCTAGTGCTTGAGTTTCAATTTTGTTAAATTGATTACTTTTAAATTGTTATCAAGACTATGCATGTCTTTAGTTTGTTTTTCATAAAGGGGGAGAAAATTTGATTTTGTATTTCAATGGTATTTGTACTCCCACTCTTTATGATTAAAAGTTGTTATTTTGAACATATGATATCAACATCAAATTTGTTTATATATTTTCAAAATGAAATATATTCTTACAATTGGTATCAAAATTTGTGTTTAGACATTCAAAATTTGTTATGTTGTTTTACAATTGGTAATTTGTTATGTTTAATTACAATTGTATTTTCAAAATTTTGTTTAAAGAAAATATTCAAAGTTTTGATTTGTATTTCCTATATGCAAGGAGAGCTTAACATCTCTCTTACATATAGATTCATGTTGAGTATATTATAAATTGAGGAGCTTGACAACTCTTCTTTATATGATATACGTGTGTAGGGGGAGCTTCACATCTCCTCTTATGCATTACATATATGTGTTATGTGAATTGGGGCTTGTCATCCCTTCTTCATGTAATGCATATGTGTAGGAAGCTAACTTAGCGTCTTCCTCTTCATGAATGTATATAGCATATAACATATATTGATTCTTATTTATTGGTATCAAGATGCTTCATTGACATATTTTTAATTGATATCATGTTTGTAGTCACCCCTTATTGATTTTGTTTTTTGTTTTAGAAAAAAAGGGGGAGAACATTGTCTTTTATTGTTTTGTTTGACATAAAGGGGAGAAAGATTTTTACCCCTCATTTTATCTATGGTTTTGATTGTTTACCCCTTTGTTAATGATTGACAAAAAGGGGAGAAAGATTTATGAAGTTTTATATGCATGCTTTATGTTTTATATGCATATATTATGTTTTAATCTCAAGAATATTAAGTTTAATTGATATATAGAGTTTGCTTTGTAATTGGTATCTAGAGCTTATTTTGTTTTGAATATTCCATTTGATATCTAGAACCATTTATTGTTTATATGCATGTTTCATGTTTAATATTCATTGCATATATTTATTGTTTATCCCTATGCATGAGTTAAGGGGGAGCTTCCTTGAAGCTTATCTTTAATCCATGCATATATAACTCCATGAGTTTTGTCATCATCAAAAGGGGGAGATTATTGGCCCAATGGCCTTCCACTCTAGTTTTGATGATGATCAACACTCATGTAGTTATGTTTACTAATATTCTTGTGTTTCTAAGTTTTAGATCATTAACAGGATATTAGTTGGTGATTAGCTTCAACAAGATGATTAGAAGCTATTCTTGATGATTCCGGTGCCAAAGCTTAAAGATCATACCTTTGCACTTGGAGAATCACGGAGTTTGGACCGAGTCTACTTGAAGATGAAGATCGTCAAGAAGACTTAGGTATCCTAGTTTAGATAGAGTTTTAGATCCATTTGTAAAGCTTTTTAGTTGATATGCTCAAGTGAACACAAAACACACACGTTTTATGATTTGATATTTGGTTTTTATGAAGAGTTGTTCAAAACAAGTTTACATATGGTATATGTATAGTAGATGTTTTCTATTTATACATACATGCTTTAACTTGGTAAACAAACTTATTTTGATATCCCTATTCATGTTTTGAAAAAATCAAGTTTGACAAAATACAGGTTTTGTTTTTGATAAAATTTGCAAGACTCTAAAATGAATTGATATGTTGATATATTGTCTTGAAATTTTTATCACATGTTTATGTTTTAACATAAAATGATAAAACAAGTTTTAGAAAAACATATTTTTAGAAAAACAGTTTTTATTGTGATTAAAACTATTTTTTAGATTTACTGTGAATTTATGGGATTTTTATTGAGTGAAAAGACCTATTTTCAAATCCCGTATCTGTGCAGATCTGCACTGTGCCTGCCAGGCCAGTTCGGTCGACCGGACCGGTCGACCGCACCAAGTGGCCGGTCGACCGGTCGGTCGACCGATGTGCACAGACGTGCACGCTAGGGGTGAGCATCGGTCGGTTCGGTTCGGTTTTTGCTAATTTTTTCAAAACCGAATCGAACCGATTAGACTTAGTAACCGAACCGAACCGAACCGACTCAATTCGGTTCGGTTTTTCGGTTTTTTCGGTTAGGCTCATATATTTTCATCATTCTTGCATTTTTTTAATCACCATTATATTATCATCCTTCAAATATCCTAATCTCAAATATTCAATACCTAATTAGAAACAAGAAAAAGACTCTAACCTTAATGTGAATTGAAAATTTTATATTCTAAAACTTTTACACTGTATTTGGGCTCTTATATCAAAGCTCGCATAATTATTATTAATTTTTACTAACAAGATTAGAAAAGAAAGAACTATATTAATATAATATTATTCTCAATTATGATAGTGTACTTAACATGGCTTTCACATTTTCAATATAAAATATGATATTGTTAGAACTAATGAGATAATGTTCACCTGTTTTTTTATGAACTATATGATTCACTAAATTGAATTTGAGTGTAATACATAGGGTGAGAAGTTCGGTTCGGTTCGGTCGGGTTCGGGTTTTGTAACCCAAAACCGAAAACCAACCGAACTAGAGCGGTTCGGTTCGGTTCGGATTCGGGTTTCGGTTTTTGGTCGGTTATTTCGGTTATAACCGAACTCTGCTCACCCCTAGTGCACGCTGGCTACACATTGTAGTCGGTCGACGGACCGGTCGACCGAGTTGAGAGTTCAACTCTCAGGATGTTTCGGTCGACCGGGCCGGTCGACCGCTAGTGCCTAACGGTCACTTTTCTGACCGTTCGCGGTCGACCGGGCCGGTCGACCGACGCCTGTCAGAGCTGCCACCTCAGCTCTAACGGCTAGTTTTCTGTTTGGCCTATATAAACTCCATCTCTTTGGGGATTTTGGCCAAGTTTTTTAAGAGAAAAATTACCAGTTTTCTGAAGTGTTTAAAAGAGTTTTTAAAAGAGTTTCAAGTGCAAAAACTTCTCATCTTTATTTGTTTTGGTTTTTGAAAAATCAAAGAAAACTAGGTTTTGGGATTTTGATTTGGTATTTCATTTTCTATCTTATACAAGAGATTTCCCAAGTAGTTTTTCTTTGTTGCTTGTTTCCAAAAACACTTTGATTCCACACTTGAGCTATCTTCTATCCTAAACTATTAGGATCTTGTTTTTGTAAAAAAAAAAAAAAAGGAAAGAGAAGAGTTTGAGGTTGTTTGTTGTAAACCTCTTTGTTGTAAACACCCTTTTATTTGTGAATCCCTCTTCGGTAGAGGTGATCGGGTGATTGAGTTGTATCCCTCAAGTGTGAGGTGATAGTGTTGGTTGTGAGCCTCTTCGGTAGAGGTGTTGTTGTTGTTGGTTGTTGTTGGCCTCGGTGGAGGTTGTATTGAGAGTGGAGTTAGGTACTCCTAGAGTTGTAAGAAATCCTCTTCGGTAGAGGTTCCCTCGGTGGGAGTTGAGATAGTGGAAATCCTACACGGTGGTGTAGGCGGGGATGTAGAGCAAGGTGCTCGAACCTCGAAACAAATCTCGTTGTTTGCGATTGCTCCCATTGTCTCTCTAACTCTCTCTCATTTACTTTGTGCAAAGCATCATACTTCATATCATACCATACTTGCTTGTGTGTGTGCATCACTTATACTCATCCAACAAGAGCTTCACATAGCGCCTCAACCCATATCTAGGGGAATCAAGAGGAGTTAGTCCAGAGCCTCGCAAGGGGAATTCGGCTACACTTGGTGGATTGTATTAAGTGTGTGCAAGATTTGCATTAGCTTCCGCATTTAGCGCACTTAGTTTGCATTTAGTTTATTAGATTAGCACTTACACCTATTCACCCCCCCTCTAGGTGTTTTTCAAGCTTTTGGTGGGGTGTCCCAACATCCTGTGATACATGCAGTAGTTGGGATTGTCGGTCTTGCCGACTTCCTATGGGCGTCGAGCTTCAGGGAGCTTCAGTCGGTTGCTCTTGTTGAGTAATTTAAAGAGCGAATCGACATGTTCCTCCTTGAAGGAATATTTCTTGTTGGCGCGTGGCTGACTTGAAGAGCCACTCGCCTTACCTGATTGAGGTTTGGCGGGAGATTTGGTCTCCGTTGCCAAATTATCCTTCCGCTTTGTTTGGAGGGATGTGTCTGGCGCACGCCTTGTCGGCCTTTCCGGCCTAGGCTTACCTTCCTCCGCTCTGACGCGGGCGACAATCTCCTCAGCCTGTTCACTTGTTGAACTAATTGCTTCCAGGTGCGGCTTTCAGTAACTCCTATTTGAGCAAGGAGTGAGGTTTGGAGATTGTGGCGGCATGTTTCAACCAGGGTGGCCTGGGTCATACCGCTTGGACACCGGAGTGCCATGTTCCGAAATCTTTTCACGAAAGATTTGACGGACTCCCCTTTTCGCTGTTTGGTAGCCAAAAGGGTTGGCATTGTGACTTCGGAGTCATCCTCGAAGAAGCGTGTTAAGAAGAGCTTCTCCAAATCGCCCCAGTTCTTGATAGAACCTTCTGAGAGCTTCATAAACCTTTCAAAGGCCAACCCTTTCAGGGTGCCGATGAACAGGCGTGCCAGGATGGCGTCATTATCTACTACATTCCCGGTTTGAGATTTGAAGTAGTAGATGTGCTGGTTGGGTGACCCCTTCCCATCAAAGGCTTGAAGAGTTGGAGCTTTGAACTTGGGTGGGTACGGAACCAAGTCCCATTCAGCCGGGTAGGGCCGGACCACTCCTACTTCTTGGAGGTCTTTGCGATTGGCAAGGGCCTCGAGGCGTCGCTCTAGTTGACTCATTCTTTTAACATGAGCCTTTCCCTGGTCTTGGTCGCCTTTTACTTGCGACGAGGACTTGGACGAGCCGGAAGTAGATCGCCGCGTCTCCTCAGAAGGTTCAGAAGATGAGCTTTCTCCCTTTTTCCCTTTGCCCTTTGACTTTTAGGAGGGGACCTCCTCCTGTCTTCGAGCAGCTGTGCAATCGCCTGCTTGAGGGAGTTGATAGATTCCTGCTGAGAAAGAATCATATCCATTTGTGCCTTCTGGATCTGCTCCAAACGTTTAGTCGTCTCCTCAGGAGTGCCTGTCATGTAGGCGGAGGTCTCCTTCTCGACGGAAGAGTTTGAAGCCCTTGATTCCGCTACGTCGGAGTGAGAATCATTAATGCCATGGGCTAAGGCATTATAGTCAATTGGGGAATGGCCCCAGTCCGGGTGCGAGTGTGTCGATACACCCCTTCCGGTTCAGAGTCAGACTCGGAGTCGTCTGAGCTGACTGCAAGTTGTTTTCCCTTGCTCCTGCTTGTCATATTCGCAGTGAGCTCCGGGTACTCAACGTCAGAGAAGGTTCTCCTTCTGTGGAAGCATCTTCTTTTAGCTGACGGAGGAATCAGGGTCAGCTGTCTGACTAAAGACTGCTGGTGTACGCCTGATCCGCAACGGCACTCAGAGAGCATATGGATGAGCCGTTGGCAGCAACACGACGAAGTGGCCTGATTGGCACTTCTTTTCTTCGTCAGATAATCCCTCAAATCCATGGGAGGGGGACTGAAAAGATTAGCCTCGCAACGTCGAAGACAGGAGGCATCCATGTGCTGTACAGCCTGGACGCAGGCATCAGAGACGCGGTTCTTGCGCCACAGCTGTTCAGCGCGCGTCTGGCGTCTCTGTTGAGACAAAGCGCGCCTGTCGCGTTGCTGTTTGGTGTGTCGGAGCGGAGACACTTGAGAGAGGATGGGCTGTTGGGCCCCACGCCTATAGGCTTGTGCCTCTTGCGCTTGACGAGGCGCAGAGGTCTCAACTTGGCGTTTGGTGAGTTGGTCCTCAGAGGACCTAACTGAAGGAATCTCGCGTTTGGGGCGCCAAACGCGGACTTCACGTACTGGACGTGGCGCGGGCAAGGCGCGAGATTGTATGTCGCGTCCAGCCTCAGTTGGACAACCAACGGTTCTAACTTGCAGCTGACGCGCACGTCTCCTCTGTCGACACTCAGCGTTTCGATTGCGTCGAGGAGGTGGAGAGAGACCAACGACATCCTGATGCTGGACACCAGGGACTTTGACCACGCGGGTCTCCTGAGAGACGCTGACGCGGGTGTTCTGTGCGACGCGGTTGGTCGCAAAGGCAAATGTGCCTGGGACCATGCGGGCCTTCTGAGAGGCGTTAGCGTGCGTACCTTCTTGGCACAGTCGGCAGCATGGGAGCTCGAGAAAGCCACAGATCGGGCCTCGAGGCCATTCCCCGTCGAGACCCGGCGGCAGACGCGAGTCTTTGGGCTCTTGGAGTCGGAGAGAGAAAAACTCTTCGTACTTCGCCTGGTCGAACTCGACAACGAGTGATTCGACCATCTTCCCCTTATAGTGGACGTCATCTTGCGCCACTATTTGCTCCTCAGTGACAAACGTAGTCCCCAGCGGAGTCGCCATCTCTTGTATGACCCGGAAAAGGAGAAGACAAGAATTGCAGTAAAAGTTTTCCTTGAATCAAATGAAAAGGATTACAACAAAAAACTGTTCCTTCCGGTTACAAGGGAGGGAGAATATTGAATCTTGAATTCCCTCTTTGTTTAGGCTGGGTTCTTCGTGTGGCAGTGGAGAGTGAATCTTGTTCTCCGTTGACCAGATGACCGTCCTTCAGGGATCTCCTCTTCGGCCGGTAGAAAGAGTGACACAGCTCTGTCTACAAAACTCTAAAAGAGAAGGTAGGCGAAAGCTAGCTCATACGCAGCGAACTTGCTGAAGAGTTGATCTGCTTCTTTTCTCTCTGTGTCGCCCTCTGTCTCTCTTCGTCCGATTGATTCTCTGATCTCCTTCCTCCCCTCATAGCAAACAGGGCTATTTATAGAGGTACCAGGAGTGAACGTGCCTCCTAAAAACGCTCCACAATGAGGGCCAACTTCCCGCTACATGGGCGGTAACTAACCCACGTGCCTGCTAAAGACACACCACGATGGGGGCTGATTTCCCTTACGTGTAGGCAGTGATTGGTCCCTTAACCAAGGCGGTTAAAACTGAGACGTGGGTGTCAGGCCGACACGCCTTGATGCTGAGACGCGGGTGTCGAGCCAACGCGCCTTGATGCTGAGACGCGGGTGTCGAGCCAACGCGCCTTGATGCTGAGACGCGGGTGTTAGTCCCTCGCGTCTAGAGCTTGAAACTTTGCTTTTCAATGGCTTGTCCTCCAGTAACTTTTGGACAGCCTACAGTTATGGATGCGCTGAATGCACCAAACCTCGAAGACACTCTCCTATTGACGAAGAAGAAGAACACTATCACTGATGAAGACTGGGCGAAGATGAACAGATCGGCATGTGGCTTGTTACGGTCATGCTTGTCACAAGACATAAAATACCTTGTGCAACATGAGACGTCAGCGAAGAAACTGTGGGAAACCCTTGAAAAGAAGTACCTGACGAAGAGTGTAGAGTCCAGGTTGCAGCTTAAGAGTAAGCTGTATCAGTTCAGGATGAAGAAGGGGAGCACAGTCAATGAGCACATCAATAGATATACGAAGCTTCTTACAGATCTGCTAAATGTGGATGTCACGGTAGATGAGGAAGATAAGGCGGTCATCTTTCTGAATTCACTTCCTGCAGAGGAGTACGAGACATTCACACTGACCTTCATTAATGGAAGGCAGAGCTTGGATTATGATGAGGTGTCGTCTGCACTGTTGAGTTATGAGACAAGGAAGAAGGAGAGGCATCCTTCTCAGTCAGGGTCATCGGCGGAGGCATTGGAAGTAAGAGCAGAGGTTCATCAAGGAAGGGAAAGGAGATTAGAGGAAGATCAAAATCCAGACCGAGTTTCAGAAATCTGAAGAGAAATCAGTGTGCCTTGTGCAAGGAATTAGGACACTGGAAAGCAGAATGCCCTAAGGCCAAAGATAAGAAGGTGGAGTCAAAGACCGAGGCGAATCTCACACAGGCGGATGGATCGGATGATGACTCTTCAGTGTTCTCTCTCTCGGTTACTACACCTACTATTAGTAACTCAGATAGTGCTGAGTGGATCTTGGATAGCGGAGCCACCTATCATGTGTGCCGAACAGGGCCTGGTTTTCTAGCTTTGAGAAGCTGGATGGATGTTACACGGTCATGGAGATGACCATCCGTGTAATATAGAAGGGATGGGTACAGTTCGCATCAAGATGGATGATGGGATAGTTCGAGAGTTGAAGGAGGTGAGGTATATACCTCATCTAAAAAGGAATCTTATCTCAGTTGGCACTTTGGAAGCATCGGGCATGGTGATATCTGTTCGAGATGGCGATCTCAGGATGATCAAGGGCTCGATGGTGGTGATGAAGGGCGTCCGCCGAGGAAATCTCTACTACTTGAAGGGTAGTACGATTACAAATCAGGTGGAGACTTCGAGTTCTTCAGATGTTGGTGGCCCGGAAGTTTGGCAGGGAAGGTCGGACAGGAAGAAGAAAATTTTTTGCGAGCTCCTGCAAAGAAGGAAATGGAAGGTGCTGCTACCTGCAAGTTGGAAGGTGGACACAGCGTTCTGGACAAGAAGAAGGTGAGATTCAGCACCAGTACTCATCAAAATGAAGGTCTTCTTGATTGTGTTCACATGAGAGTATGGGGACCTGCTAAGACGGCATCGCTTGGAGGTCACAGGTACTTTGTCTCGTTTATTGATGGTTCATCTAGGCAGATTTGGATATATCCGATGAGACAAAGGGGAGAAGCCCTAGATGTGTTGATGAAGTGGAGAGAAGAATGGAGAGGCAGATAGGTAGGAAGATAAAGGAGCTTCATATTGGTAATGTTGGAAAGGACATGTACCAGTTCCTACAATTTGGCCAGAACACAGGGATTGCAACTCACTTCACAACAGGTACAGATGGGTTGGCTAAAGATGTAGTCCGTTCCTTGCTGGAGGAGGTTCGGCGGTTGTTGTCTAATGCAGGATTAGACAGGTCGTTTTGGGTTGAGGCGACTGAGTATGCTAGCCATCTCATGAACAGATCGACTGCAATTGGAGGTAGACCTCCACTGAATATTTGGTCTGGAGAAGCTGCTCAAGGTCATGGTGTGCTGCGGGAGTTTGGAAGTCCGGCCTACTTCAGTGCCAAGAATGGCAAGGTGAATCCGCGAGCAAAGAGGTTTGTCTATTTGGGTGTCAAGGGAAACAGCTACAGGTTGTGGGACCCCGAAGATAAGAAGATCGTGATGAGCAGGCATGTCACATTTGGAGAGACTTCAGTGTTGAAGTCCACTGTCTCTCAGCAGGTGGAGAGGACGGAGACCAAGGAAGGATTGCAGCGGGTGGAGGTTAATGATACTCCATCATCTCCAGTTGGTTCGGCATCAAAGGATACTTCAGCGGAGGTGACACCGGGTGGAGTTCGTGATACCAAAGGTGATGCTGAACAGGTTGACGACATTGTTGAGGATGTCGAGTTATTTGCAGCCATTGGAACTAAGGTGAAGCCACGCTTGTGGAGAAAGAAGCATGAATCTCAAGCTTGTGGTTGTGACAAGCTGAAGTTGAAGGCCGTTGCTCTCCATGATGGTCGGGAAGAGATTCATATGACTCAGTCAGACAGGTTCGCTGCTGCAAATAGAGGTACCATTGTTTGAGCTTGTTGAAGCTCATTTTAATGAACTACGGTTGGCTTGATCCTTTTGGGTAAGGTACGTAGGCAGCCGTAAAGGCACAGCCATTTGGTGATGCAACTCTTATGAAGCTATTTGGGTTCTCGAGATGTTATTTTGGATCTTCACGTAGAGGTGAAGAGTTGTGGCCTATTGAAGCTTCAAGTAGAAATGGAGAGACTTCACGTAGTGGTGAAGAGACTTCATGTAGAGTTGAAGTGGTGTGGCCAGTTGGATCTCACGTAGTGGTGAGATGGTGTGATCTCGATGAACAGGTTTATCTTCCGGTTAGAAGATGTTGAGCTTGCATAAGGAGTGGTGTGCATCCAGTTGAAGCCGATGATGTTTGGTGTGTTCTACGCAGACTTGGTTGGACCGTCAGTGGAAGACAGGTAGACTAGATAGAGCTAGTCAGTGGAGAGTCAGTGTTGGCTCATAAGGAAGTCTTCGTGAGGTCGTGAAGTTGCGGAGAGGGAGCCACGGATAGTGATCGGCAGGTATGAAAATTCTCCTAAGGTGAAGTGCAGGGAAGGCGTGTGCGATGTTTTCCAGGAATAGATGAGCTAAAGATTCCAAGTCGAGATCGTGTGTCGATTTCGCCGAGATCGTGTGTCGATTTCGACCGGTGCGCGCAAGCCGAGATCGTGTGTCGAATTCGCCGAGATCGTGTGTCGATTTCGCCAGGTGATGGACTAGGGTTCGTTGGAGTTCGGCTCAGATTTGGAAATCTTCGCCGAGGTGAAAAATGTTGGAAAGAGAGAGATTATTACCTAGGAAGCTGACTGGATTGCTGGATTGCCATGGGTCGCGTCGAGGAGATCGCCAAGGAAGTCGACGACGGAAGGCAAAGTGAACAGCAGTAGAAAACAGCAGCCGCAGCAGAATCAGGCAGGGTCGGTCGACCGGTCCGGTCGACCGACGTGCACAACATGCACAGAGGTTGGAGCGGTCGACCGGCCCGGTCGACCGCAGTGCCTGACTGACAGATCCCAAGTCTCGGGTTTTTTGGGTCGACCGGCCCGGTCGACCGGAAAACCCTGACTGACAAACCCAACTCTCGGGTTTTTTGGGTCGACCGTCACGGTCGACCGGTATAAGGAAGTCGGTCGACCGGCCCGGTCGACCGACAGTCGTATTCTGGGTTAAATCTGCTGATCCGCTGTATGAGATATTTAAGCCTATGTTGACTCTAGGGTTTAGATAACCTGCGAAAAGAGATAGCAAAGGGGTTCTCTTACATTCAAAGACCAAGAGCTATTGTAATCATCTTCCTAATACAAATCTCTCCATTGATTGCCCGAGGACGTAGGCATTGAGGCCGAACCTCGTTAAATCTCGTCTTTGTGATTTGTGTGCTCTTCGTGTGATTTGTTGGGTTGTTCTTTGTGCTGGAGATCTTGGGATTCTCTATTGTTTGGTTGTTGTGATTGGATTGCGCCTGCACAACATATCTAACTATATAAAAGCTTGACTATAATAAAGAATGTCTAAAGAGTATCATCGATAACTTCAACTGTGTTTGGTTTTAATGATAATGAAAAAATGAATGCGAAATTGGAAGAAACATACAAAGTGAAAGAAATGAAAAATTCAGTTGATGTTTGGTCAAGGAGAAAGTTACAACAGAAAATTCTAAAGAAGATAGCGGACAAAATAATTTATCAAGGATGGTTGTAGGTTCAAAAATACAATTTGAGTATAAATATAAAATAAATTATACGATCGAAGCATATTAATATCATGAAATCTGAGGGAAGCCAATCAAAACCCACAACTTTTGAAAAAATCTTGTGATTTTCAAAAGAACTTCTATGAGTTCAGTCTAATCCTGAAATCTGAGGGAAGCCAATCAAAATCCAGAAGTTTTGAAAAATTCTAGTGATTTCAAAAGAACTTCTATGAGCTCAGTCTAATCCTACCCAGAGTGTACTTGACCCAACAAAATCAAGTTCCATTGACTGATCGAATGAAAATTGGATGAATAATTATGAAAAATAGCGATCTTCAGTAAGAAAATGGGTGATTGTCAATGACCGTTGGCTGGCAGCCAATGATTGAAAGTGGGCGGCCTCGATAATAGGAAATAGAGGATGGCATTGACTATTAGCTTGGGTCATATGATTGAGAGAGATAAGGATGTTTCCTTGTCTCTCGAGCTCACATTCTCCCAGACTCAAGGGGAGCTCAGTCACTGTTGATAATTGACCTCAATGACTAGAAATAGGCAAGTGTCAATGACCGAAAATAGAGAATGATGGTGATTGTGTCTGAGATCGGATGATGGAGAGACAAACAGGCATTATCTTTCTCTAGCTCAAGCTCGCGATCTCTCAGACTCTAGCAGAGGTGCAATGTGTCTGGTGTTTTCTTTCCTTGGTTTTCTACGGGCATGGAGAGAGAGGTGAAAGAAAATTATAACTCATATTTTCTATTATTTTCTTTCACTTACATTTTCTTTTCGGTTCTCCGCAATCAAACAGAAGAAATTTACTTTTCCACTTCTTTTCTTAGCTTTTCTGCTCACATATTCTCCCAGACTCAAGTGGAGCTCAGTCACCGTTGATAATTGACCCCAATGACTAGAAATAGGCAAGTGTCAATGACCAAAGATAGAGAATGATGGTGATTGTGTCTGAGATCAGATAATGGAGAGACAAACAGGAGTCATCTTTCACTCGCTCAAGCTCGCGCAATGGGTCTGGTGTTTTCTTTCCTCGATTTTTTCTACAGATTTTGGGGAGAGAGGTTGAAAGAAATTATAAACACATATTCTATTATTTTCTTTCACTTTCATTTTCTTTTCAGTTTCTGCCAATCAAACAGAAGAAAGATACTTTTCCACTCTTTTTGTTTCTTTTCTTTCACTTCCGTTCAAACCAATCAGTCTAAATGAGTATGACGAAGAAAGTTGATAAAAGAGATTTTCCTTTCCCTACAGAAAGATCACTCAATACTCATAATTAAACTTTTCAAGGGATTTACCTTTCTAATTCAATACTTTAGACATTTTTTTGTATTATTTGACCGGTTAAAGCAAGCGAATAGTGAAATTAACTACTGAAATTACCATGTATCATGTACTTTATAGAATTAGTATCGCAATATTATAGAGGAATCTAAATCCTTTCACTGCTTTCTCTCCATTTTAGTAATTCAATCAGTTTACCTATTAAAGCATTAGTAATTGTATCCCACTGACAGAAAGATAAAATTGATTTATAATTCAATAAATATACTTGGGTATATTAACTGAAGTTATTTGAGAGACGAATTGATTTAAGTCACACAAAACAGACCTTTGTGATGATGTCTTTGTAGTATTTTTTAGTCACAATTCAATTCAGAATTTATTACCAAGTTAAACAGCGTCTTCACTGATCTAGCTTTTCTTAGTTCTCTTAGCATGGGAGAGAGACGAAGACTTGCAGAAACATTTACTCTCCAATTCCCTGACCATAAAGGTTTACTCCTCAACAAAGCATTTACTATTGAAAAGAGAGAAGTATTGCTGAGGAAGTTGACATGGATCGTCGAGTAGTCGTCAAGTGATCGTCGGGGAAGTCGACGACAAAAAGGCGAAGGAAACAGCAGTAGTAGCAGCAAATAGCAGCAGCAGCAGGAAACAGGTTGAACGGTCGACCGGCCCGGTCGACCGCCCGCAGTATCAGAAGTTCGGTCGACCGGGCCGGTCGACCGACGTGCACAATGTGCACAAGTTGGATCTCGGTCGACCGCCCGGTCGACCGACTGAAAGTACCCAACTCTCTGTTGGGCACCCGGTCGACCGACCGGTCGACGGTGGAAAGGGTCGGTCGACCGCTCGGTCGACCGACAAGCGGGTGCGGGCTGCGTTTCTGCTTTGGAAACCTGTTGGTATAAATACGAGTTTTGCCTAGGATTTTGGGAATGCTGGAAATTCTGGAGCTCTCTTGAGATTAGAGAAGCTGCTACCATAGTAATCTTCTTCCAAAGTAATAAACCTCTCTTTTGATTGCCCCGGGGACGTAGGTATTGAGGCCAAACCTCGTCAGATTGCTTTGTTTGCGTGTGCTTTCTCTTGGTGTTTGTTTTTGTGCTTTGGGATTGTTCTTCTTGCTGGGAGAATAAGGAGATCCTCATCAGGTTGTTGTCGTAGCCGCAACAAGTGGTATCAGAGCTTCCAAGGTTTCGCTTGGGATTTGTCTGGAGATTCGGAGGGCTCGGGATCTGATTCGGTGGAGATCGTGTGTGTCGATCTCAGATCAGAGGTATTCGTGTTCATGGGATCTTGTTTCGATCTCAGGAGGACGCAAGGAGGGCTCATGGAATCTGTGGTGGAGTAGATCCGGTGAGAAACTCAATCTAGAGTTTCAGGGAAAAGGTAAAAATCGAATTTTATCGAAGTAGTGATCTATTTCCAGTTGATTGATTTTCCGCATAGATAGAGGATCAAGTAATCTAGATGGCAGAAGAAATTGCTTCGGTTAAGACCATGAATCCTCATCCGAGGATTGACGTGGTGAAGTTTAATTGCACAAATAATTTCGGGATGTGGAGATGTGAGGTTATGGATGCCCTGAATGCATCGAACCTCGAGGATACTCTCCTTCTGGAGAAGAAGAGGAGCACGACCACTGATGAACAGTGGGCAAAGATGAACAGGTCAGCGTGTGGGTTGATTTTTTCATGTTTATCGCAAGACATAAAATATCTTGCACAACATGAGACGTCGGCGAAGCATCTGTGGGAAACCCTTGAGAAGAAATACCTGACGAAGAGTGTTGAGTCAAGGTTGCAGCTGAAGAGTAAGCTATACAGATTTCAGATGAAGAAGGGGAGCACAGTGAATGAGCACATCAACCGATACATGAAGCTTCTTACAGACTTGTGAATGTGGATGTCATTGTAGAAGAGGAGGATAAGGCGATCATCTTCCTGAACTCACTCCCGGAGGAGGAGTATGAGACATTCACACTGACCTTTATCAATGGTAGACAGACGTTGGACTACCATGAGGTGTCGTCTGCACTGATAAGTTATGAGACGAGGAGAAAGGAGAGACATCCTTCTCAGTCAAGCTCATCGGCGGAGGCACTGGAAGTAAGAGGCAGGGGTTCATCGAGGAAGGGCAAGGAGGTTAGAGGAAGATCAAAATCCAGGCCGGGTTTCATGGATCTCAAAAGGAATCAGTGTGCTTTCTGTAGAGAGATTGGGCACTGGAAAGTAGACTGTCCAAAGTTCAAGGGAAAGAAGAAGGAGTCGAAGGCTGAAACAAATCTTGCAAAAGTGACGAATACTCAGAGGAGTAGTTCACAAGCAGATGGATCAGATTCGAACTCGTCAGGTTCTCATTTTCAGTCAGTTCTCCCATCATTGGTAACTCATGGAAAGATGAGTGGATTCTGGATACAGGTACAACATATTATGCGTGCCCTAATCGGGGCTGGTTTTCCAACTTTGAGAAGCTGGAGGGGTGTTCGGTCGGTATGGGCGATGATCACCCATATAGCATGGAGGGTGTAGGTACAATCCGAATCAAGATGTTTGATGGGATTGAAAGGGAGCTGAAGGGAGTGAGGTATGTACCTCAGTTGAAGAGAAATCTAATCTCCGTGGGAACTTTGAAAGCATCGAGCATGGTGATATCTGTTCGAGATGGTGATCTCAGGATGATCAAGGGCTCGATGGTGGTGATGAAGGGCGTCCGCCGAGGCAATCTCTACTACTTGAAAGGTAGTACGATTACAGATCAGGTGGAGACTTCGAGTTCCTCAGATGATGGTGGCCCGGAGGTTTGGCAAGGAAAGGTAGGACAGGAAGAAGAAAAGTCTTTGCGAGCTCCTGCAAAGATGGAATCGCTGGAAGGTGCTGCTACCTATAAGTTGAAAGGTGGACACAGCGTTCAGGACAAGAAGAATGTGAGATTCAGCACCAGTACTCACTGCAATGAAGGTCTTCTTGATTGTGTTCACATGAGAGTATGGAGACCTGCTAAGATGGCATCGCTTGGAGGTCACAGGTACTTTGTCGCTTTTGTTGATGGTTCATCTAGGCAGGTTTGGATATATCCCATGAGACAAAGGGGTGAAGCTCTAGATGTGTTGGTGAAGTGGAGAGGAAGAATGGAGAGGCAGATAGGTAGGAAGATCAAGGAGCTAAAGATTGGTAATGTTGGAAAGGACATGAACCAATTCCTACGATTTGGCTGGAACACAGGTGTTGCTACTCACTTCACAACAGGTACAGATGGGTTGGCTAAAGATGTAGTCTGTTCCTTACTGGAGGAGGTTCGGCGGTTGTTGTCTAATGCAGGATTAGACAGGTCATTTTGGGCTGAGGCGACTGAGTATGCTAGCCATTTCATGAACAAATCGACTGCTATAGGAGGTAAAGCTCCATTGGAAATTTGGTCTGGGAAAACTGCTCAAGATCATGGTGTGGGCGGGAGTTTGAAAGTCCGGCCTACTTCAGTGCCAAGAATGGCAAGGTGAATCTGCGAGTAAAGAGGTTTGTCTATTTGGGCGTCAAGAGAAACAGCTACAGGTTGTGGGACCCTGAAGACAAGAAGATCGTGATGAGCAAGAATGTCACTTTTGGAGAGACTTCATCGTTGAAGTCTACCGTCTCTCGGCAGGTGGAGAGGACAAAGACCATGGAAGGATCGCAGCGGGTGGAGGTTGATGCTACTCCATCATCTCCAGTTGGTTCGGCATTTGAGGAGACTTCACCGGATGTGATACCGGGTGGAGATCATGAAGCTAATGGTGATGCTGAACAGGTTGAAGACATTGCTCAGGATGTCGAGTTGTTTGCAGCCATTAGAACCAAGGTAAAACCACGCTTGTGGGTAAAGAAGCATGAATCTCAAGCTTGTGATCGCGACAAGCTGAAGTTGAAGGCCGTTGTTCTCCATGATGGTCGTGAGGAGGTTCATTTGACTCAGTCTGATAGGTTCACTGCTGCAAATATAGGTACCAGTGCTTGAGCTTGATGAAGCTCATTTCAATGAACTAGGTTGGCTTGATCCTTTGGGCAAAGGTACGTAGGCAGCCGTAAAGGCGCAGCCATTTGGTGATGCAACTCTTATGAAGCTATTTGGGTTCTAGAGAAGCTGTTATGGATCTTCACGTAGAGGTGAAAAGTTGTGGCCGATGGAACTCCACGCAGAGGTGGAGAGGTTTCACGTAGAGGTGAAGTTTTGTGGCCAGTTGACTTCACGTGGTGGTGAGGTGTTGTGATCTCGATGAACATGTTGATCTTCCGGTGAGAAGATTTTGAGCTTGCATAAGGAGTGGTGTGCATCCAGTTGAAGCCGATGATGTTTGGTGTGCTCTACATAGACTTGGTGGACCGTCAGTGGAAGACAGGTAGACTAGATAGAGCTAGTCAGTTGGAGAGTCAGTGTTGGCTCGTGAGGAAGTCTTCATGAGGTCGTGAAGTTGCGGAGTAGAAGCCATGTTGGTGATCGGCATGTATGGAAGTTCTCCTAAGGTGAAGTGCAGGGAAGGCATGTGCGATGTTTTCGAGGGACAACTGAGCTACAGATTTCAAGCCGAGATCGTGTGTCGATTTCGCCGAGATCGTGTGTCGATTTCGCCCAGTGCGCGCAAGCTGAGATCGTATGTCGATTTCACCGAGATCGTGTTTCGATTTCGCCAGGTGATAGACTGAGGTACGTTGGAGTTCGGCTCAGATTTTGGGAAAAATCTTTGCGAGGTGGAGAATTGTTGGAAAGAGAGAAGTATTGCTGAGGAAGTTGACATGGATCGTTGAGTAGTCGTCGAGTGATCGCCGGGGAAGTCGACGACAAAAAGGCGAAGGAAACAGCAGCAGCGAACAACAGCAGCAGTAGGAAACAGGTTGAACGATCGACCGGCCCGGTCGACCGCCTGCAGTATCAGAAGTTCGGTCGACCGGGCCGGTCGACTGACGTGCACAATGTGCACAAGTTGGATCTCGGTCGACCGCCCGGTCGACCGACTGAAAGTACCCAACTCTCTGTTAGGCACCCGATCGACCGCCCGGTCGACCGACAAGCGGGTGCGGGCTGCGTTTCTGTTTTGGAAACCTGTTGGTATAAATACGGGTTTTGCCTAGGGTTTTGGGAATGCTGGAAATTCTGGAGCTCTCTTGAGATTAGAGAAGCTGCTAGAATTGTAATCTTCTTTTAAAGTAATAAATTTCTCTTTGATTGCCCCTGGGACGTAGGCATTAAGGCCGAACCTTGTCAGATTGCTTTGTTTGCGTGTGCTTTCTCTCGGTGTTTGTTTTTGTGCTGTTTGGGATTGTTCTTCTTACTTGGGAGATTCAGGGGATCCTCATCAGGTTGTTGTCGTAGCCGCAACATTTACCATACAAAATAAAAATCTATCAAACACATTATCTTAGTGTTTTCACCAAAAAGGGGTCAACTGTGGTAATAGTCCGAGCAAACATAATCCCCCCTGAAGCTTTTTCTTGTTCATTTTCATAGGCATACTTTTAACCAAAATAAAGGAAAAAAAAAAAAAATCATAGGCAGAAAAATGTTTACCCTTTCACTGTCTCTCCATGTTATGGATAAATTACTGAATGAGATTAAACATCTTCCATGTCCTTCCTTCTAGAACTACTATCTGACAAGAAATTACCATCCAGTTCAATCCAAATTCTAAACCCTCTGTCTGTTCCTTCATAAACCTTAACCTTTTTAATTTATCTGGTTATCAAGGTCAGATTTGAAGGTAGCAATGAAATCAATATATGGCTACTAGAGGCATATGTGAACCACCAACCTTTTAGACAGCCATGACAAATGTGATAATGAATTAAAAACAATTTTATGTGTTCTTCGTTGATTCTAGTTTCTCATTCTCGGGCTCAGTTTGATCCACTCATGAAAAATTGAGACAAAGAAACTAAAACAATTTGAGGTCCTTATTTGATGTATAACTAGACTCTGGCAGGGATTGCTTGCAATATTCTACTTATTCCATGTTAGTTAAAAATAAATAAATATCATACCATAAGAATTAACTTTGAAGCAAGCTATGCTCCCAGAGCCTAATTTGAAGTTCAAGAGCTACTCATGAAGGTAATTGGTACTTGGTAATGGCAGATGCAAGTCACAATGCATAAACATTGTTGGTAACTTAACCAAAATAAATCAGCTGGCACCTATATTACTTGGACATGACACAGCAAGCACATTGAAACACATCAAATTCTAAAGGTACACATAAACTATCGTGTTCGATACGCGTTTCCAACATAAATAGTTACTATTATGGTTAATGAAGAAATATGCAAGTCAATACTTGAAATCTTGTGGACAGGCACCTTCAATAGAATGTTGTATGTTGTTCACAGAAAAAGTTGATATTAGTATTTCACAGAACTTTACACGAGACTAATTTAATAAAGACAAAGAAAAGATTATAATTGTTTCAAAAAATCAATTGGTTTGTCAAGGAGGTTTGCGTAGAAGCTACTCACTTACTAGGACAATTGGCATAAGATTTAAAGAGAAGAAAAGCAATGCTTATGTTTTTTTCGCTGACTCAGAAAAAGACTATGATAATGGTCCCTCGAGAAATTGTGTTTATATGTAAAACAAGGTTTCAGAAATTGATCAGATTTTGAGCTACCTATCTATACCAACTCCCAAATATTGTCTTAGCCGAAACTTTTTTTGTATCAGTTGTATCTGTCTGATTCCGCCAGCAGCAGCAGCACACACCAACCCCCACCAAAACAAAAGACACATTTCCGTGATATCGCATCAAACCAATAGATAGAGTTTAAAAATTAACATAAAAATAAATAACAAATTATCACCGTAATTAATTAATAAATTGTTTGCTATTTAATCAAAAAGAAAACAATACCAGGTTATAACATTAAAATGCATAACATAAATAACAATAGTACAAATGACAACACCACAAGGAAACTTCACAATTTGACCAGTAACAAGTTAAATATTTAACTTATTGAGCTAACATAATAAACAAATAAGCTAACAACATTCAGAAAATAAATTCAAGTCAAATTTCCTTGGCATATACCACAAAAACTAACAAGAAGCAGTGATTACACCTTATGAAAATTAAATTAGAGTAACAGTTAAGAAAATAAAAAGTAAGTATTTACATGCTACTAAACTTAGTTAAAACTTTATGTTATCAAGACCAAAATTAATCAAAACATGGCCAAAAGTAATAAAAGAAAGAAGCATGTCAAAATATTGCTAATCATCTTTTTATTATTTTAAAATATTTTAATTAATTTAAAAAGCTTGAGATACAAATTTTCCAATGTGAAACTTCCATAATTCCCAAAACTATCAATATTGACAACAATACCTAAAAGAGCTTCCCGATACTGATAACGAGATCCAAAACTTGGTTAAAGGTTCATGTCCTTAATTCCCCCTAGTATCCCAAATGAGGCTTCATATAGCCTTACAGACATCAACCAACACTCATCAATTACTTGATGTTCATAATATGGCATCGCTGGGTAGAACTGTAAGGATCATGTCCCCTAAAACACTATATAAAATCTACATAATTGATATAAGGTATGCGAAACAAGGTTTCGATTTATTCTATTTACGTAGCTTTTAGCCTGTATTTGTTACTAAGGGAAAGAAAACAAGTAAAAGCACATAAAAACAGATCAGAAAAAAAATATTTTCTCAGTTGGTGCCTGGAAAACTCAAAAATTAAAAGAAAGTAGCTCTGCTATAAAGCCTATAATACATAAGGTGCTCAGGACAGATGAGGCAAGTATTACGCTAAAGGTCTTGCAAGGCTCGGCAAACCTCAAGTATATACTTCTACTTAAACTTTCTATCACTTGTACAGTTATACTAGGTTGAAAAAGGAAAAGCTTGTCAATGATCTGTTCTATTTTATTCCACACCTCTTTTATACTTTCCTGTTGCAACTAAGCAAAGAGAACAAAGCTTCTCCATATTTTTTTTCTTCCCAATTTCTATTTGAACTAGTAGCAACAATATCACAATATCAAAAGAACAAAAAGAAAAGAAAAGAAAATAATACACAAAGAAAGTTGAGATAGACTTGTGTAGTTCCGAAAAGATTCGAACCCGAATCCTTCCCACTCAAATACAACCATACATCATGCGAATACAAGATACCTTCCATTGAAGTTGATATATATTATTTCAAGTATCTATGAATCAAAAAATTAAGTATTAAAATTCTTTTTGCACATGCATCAAATAAGGAAAAAAGGCACCCTAAATAGTGAGTTGGTTAGTTTAACAGTGTAGAACATTTGAAACCTAACAAAAATTGGTTTGTAGGGGTTTTACATATTTAGACTATGATGGCCAGATTGAGAATTTGTATGTCTAAAAACATAGATCTAACTAACTCACTACTTTCGGCCGTCCATTTTTGCGCTGCTTGATGGGTGGGCAAAAAATATTCAAAACACTTGATTTTTTATTTTTTATTTTAGTTACTTTAAATAACATAGATCAACTTTAACAGAGTGAATCTTGTATTTGAATGTCGGATGTTGGCATTTGAGTGGGAAGTATTCGGGCTCGAATCCTTCCGGAACTACACGAGTCTATCTCAAGAAAGTTAAGAAACAACACATCACCTGCCAACAGAACGGAGGTCGTCTCCTTAATGAATGAACCCATGGGTAGGATGTAGTAACAGAAGTTCCAAAACTTATTTCCTTTAGCCCCATCTTCTGCATACAATAATGGGCCGATGCATTAGAGGCAAATAAGTCACAAAAAAATCATGAAGAAGAGAATAACAAGTAACTGAGAAAGATACCTCAATCTCCATTACAAAATCAGATTTTTATCATTAGAAAGTCAATTTTAGTGCTCTGCTTTCTAATAAACTGTTGTGGTAGGATGAGTTTCTATGACTCCATCCATCTCTCTAAAATTAATTTTGTACACACAAAAGTCAACTGAGTTCATAAAAGCAACTTCTGTTGGAATTGAAGAATATAAGTATGAATCTTCGAGTTGAATTATGGCGAGATCCGTTAATCGAATCAATTGGATGATGGTTGGAGTGTGTTCTCCTTCCATTGGGGATGAACGTGGTATATTCACATGTTCAATTCGGATTTCGAATGAATGAGATATTCAAGTCTAAAGATTGCCTAATTCAAAGCCAAAACGGGACTAAAGGTAGCTAAAAGCATTTAGTCCCACATTGGCCGTGGGATGGAAGTTTATGGTGTATAAATAGAGAAAATTGAGAACAAAGGGCGTGCCTTTGGGTACTTAGAGTTTTCGCGCACGATTGGGAGGGAACCATGCCCTATCATGCGTGCGCGCCGCCGTTGGCGGCGGCCGGCCGGCGCCGGTGCCAGGCTCGGGCTCGGGCTCGGGGCCTGGTCCTGGTTCTGGTTCTGATTTGGGTTTCCTACCTGGCCTGGTTCCTTTTGAATCAGGTCTCAAGGGTATGGGCCGCTACCCGCTCCGCCCCGCCAACGGACCCGCTCCGCTGTCAGGTTTCAAACCGATCCGTCAACAGGTGTCAGACCAGTTGGACGGCCAACGGTTGCGAACCTGTTGGACTGCCAACGGTTGCAGCCTTTCGTTTGGGTTCGAACCTGTTGGCCCCTCCTGGAGTGCTATATAAAGCACTTCAATCTCTCAATTGAAATGCACCAACTACAACACCAAGAGCAAATAACTCTCTCTCTCTTTCTGTCTAAGTTCTAAAGCAGAAGCAAGTCTGCGTTCTGAACTAGGAAGTAGAGTTCTGAAGTGAAGTGACTTCCAAAAGGGAAGTGGGAAATCCGTAACTCGGTTTCCGAAGCGACTTCCAACGAAGATTCTGCAAATTCGTTCTGAAAGAGGAATCAGAAAATTCAACAGATTCTTTTTATAGAATTGTTGTCTGAATCTGGTACTTCTGAAGAAGAATATTCTTCAACCTTCCATCGTCCTCAACAGTGGGTGCTACTCCAAAGTAAAGGCAAATATTCATCCGAAATTTGTCCTTGTACCGCTGCTTCAACGATCCTGTGAAGGTACTGGTTGACTACTGTTCGACCGTACGGTGATTGGTAGTGCTATCCAAATACCGTGAAGGAGTGTTGTATCTGGGAGACCAGCGTCCATTATCCCGTTAGCACCGGTGCGGGGGACGTAATTGTCTTAAGAAGATTCGCTCTAAGCGTACCTCACTCCAAATACTGTATAAGTGGATTAAGTCCTTTATATAGGGAATATACTTTACAGTATATCGAGACTGATTTAGATTCAGTCTAATTGGTGTTTAACCAAGGAAGGAAATTGAAAGGTGGTTCTTAGTTTAAGGAACGTTCTATTGAACGGAAAACCTCCCACCTGATATTTGCCGACCTGGCCAATTAGATTGTTGATATCTCAGTGATCTTGATTAGTTGTCAGATTGATTTCTGTTAAGCAGATAACCAACAATCTTAAGACAATTATATTGAAGTTTCTTACTTCTTTTCTGCTTGAACTTGTAGAAAATGTCTGAGACTAATCAAGATAGCTCAAGTAAGGCACCAAACATGCAAGCTTTGATGCCAACTCCACTTCCTAACCCGAAGCCGGAGAAGCCAGGAAAAATTTGATGGCACAGAATTCAAGAGGTGGCAACAGAAGATGCTCTTCTACTTGACCACTCTTCATCTGGCCAGATTCCTGCAAGAAGATCCACCAGAGCCTGCAACTGATGCATGGACTCAATGTGACTTCCTTTGCCGAAATTATATTTTAAATGGACTGGATGACTCTCTTTACAATGTCTACAGTCCTATCACAACGGCAAAGAAGTTATGAGCCAGTCTTGATAAGAAGTACAAGACTGAAGATGCTGGTACCAAGAAGTTCGTCGTAGGACAATTTCTGGAGTACAAAATGGTGGACAGCAAGACTGTAATCAGTCAGGTGCAAGAGTTCCAACTTATCTTGCACGAGATAGAAGCCGAAGGTATGATCCTACCTGAAACCTTTCAGGTTGCTACTATCGTGGAGAAATTCCCACCTGCGTGGAGAGATTTCAAGAACTACCTGAAGCACAAGCGAAAGGAGTTAAAGTTGGAAGATCTTATTGTGAGGCTTCGAATCGAGGAGGACGACAGAAAATCCGAGAAAAGGAGCAGTAAGAACTCTTACGAAGCAACAGCCAATGTGATCGAAGACTCAAAGGGGAAAGCGTCTACTTCCAAAGGCTTAAAGCGGAAGAAGACTTCCTAGGGGTACAAAGGCAAGGTCCAAGAAGGCAAGAACATGCGCTTCAAGGGAACTTGCTACATCTGCAACAAAGAGGGGCATAAGGCGAATGAATGTCGAAAAGCCACCCACAGGCAAACTTGACCGACCATGAGTCTCCAAGCCTTTTAGCTGTGGTGTCAGAAGTGAATCTGACAACCAACGATAAGGATTGGTGGGTAGACACTGGGGCTACTCGGCACATCTGCTCTGAGAAATTATATTCTCTGAATATCAAATACTGGAGCAAGATGAGCAACTATTCATGGGAAATTCAGCCGTCTCAAAGGTTGAAGGAAAAGGCAAGGTCATCCTGAAGTGGACATCGGGGAAAGAGCTTACTCTTAACGATGTGCTTCATGTTCCAGACATCCGCAAGAATTTGCTCTCCAGATCAATACTTAGTAAGAAAGGATTTAGAATGGTCTTTGAATCCGATAAATTTGTACTTACTAAGGAGGGATGTATGGGAAAAGGTTATCTTGTTGATGGACTTTTTAAAGCCAATGTTGCAGTGGTAGATAAAAAGTCTGTGTATTGTACCCGAAGCTTATAAATAAAAGAAATTCTTCTGTTTATTTGCTTGAGTCTCCTAATTGTGGCATGCTAGATTAGGGCATGTAAATTACAAGTCATTAAAGAACTTGTCTAATCTGGGATATATTCCTAAACTCAACTTGGAAGAAATTCGCAAGTGTGAGATTTGTGTTGAGGCCAAGTTGGCGAAAAATTCATTTCACTCAATTGATCGCAATACAGAACCTTTAGGGTTAATTCATAGCGATCTGTGTGACTTGAAGTTTATGCCAACTAGAGGCGGTAATAAGTATTTTATTACTTTTATTGATGACTGTACAAGATACTGTTATGTGTATCTTTTAAACAGTAAGGATGAGGCAATAAATATGTTTATAACATATAAAGCCGAAGTTGAGAATCAACTCAACAAGAAAATCAAGATTCTAAAATCCGATAGAGGCGGAGAATATGAATCAAATGATTTTAGTGAGTTATGTGCTAATTTTGGTATAATTCATCAAACTACAGCACCATACACTCCTCAGTAGAATGGAATTGCTGAACGGAAGAACAGAACTTTGAAGGAGATGGTTAATTCCATGCTCGTAAGTTCTGGAGCTCCGCAGAACTTGTGGGGGGAAGCTCTATTAACTGCAAATTATATTCTAAATAAAGTACCCCACAAGAAACTTGTCGTTTATACCATTCGAGTTATGGCATGGAAGGACACCTTCCTACCATTACCTCAAAATGTGGGGGTGCCTATCAAAGGTGCTAGCACCATTACCTAAAAAGACTAAGTTGGGAGCAAAAACTATGGACTGCGTATTCATAGGCTATGCCTTGAATAGTAGTGCCTACAGATTTGGTTAATAAATCAGAAATACCAGATATTCATGTAAACATGATTATCGAATCTAAAGATGCTGTGTTCTTTGAAGATATTTTTCCATATAAAGGGAAAAAGATAAGACTTCTGGGAAAAGAACATACGAGATGGCGTTCAGGGACGAAAGTTCCGAGGAACCGACTGTTAATACGGAAACTGAACCAAGAAGAAGTCAGAGATCTAGAATCTCAAAATCTTTTGGTCCAAATTTCATAGCATACACTTAAGAGCGAGCCTCAAACATTTAAAGAGGCTATGTCAACCCCAGAAGCACAAATGTGGAAAGAAGGTATAAATAGCGAAATAGAATCCATACTAAGTAATCATACTTGGGAATTGGTAACTTGCCTCCTGGCAGTAAACCAATTCGGTGTAAGTGGATTTTCAAACGAAAATTAAAACCCGATAGATTTATCGATAAGTACAAGGCTAGATTAGTAGCCAAGGGTTATCGACAAAAAGAAGGACTTGACTACTTCGATACTTATTCACCAGTAACAAGAATAACGTCCATTCGGATGTTGATTGCAATAGCAGTATTGCATAACTTAGATATCCATCAAATGGATGTCAAGACTGCATTCTTAAATGGTGAATTAAATGAAGAGATATATATGGAGCAACCTGAAGGATTTAAAGTCAAGGGCCAAGAACACAAGGTGTGTAAATTGTAAAATCCTTATACGGTTTAAAGTAGGCTCCAAAACAATGGCATGAGAAATTGATAGTGTCATGATCAAAGATGGATTTACTATCAATGAATGCGATAAGTGTGTTTACACGAAAACAGTTGGAAACACATGTATCATTGTTTGTCTTTATGTAGACGACATGTTGATACTTGGGACTAATATTGAAATTATTAAGTCCACTAAACGAATGTTATCCAACAGTTTTGATATGAAGGATCTGGGGGTTGCTGATGTAATTTTAGGAATTAAAATTACCAGAACACCAGATGGAATCAGTCTATCTCAATCTCACTATGTGGATAAGATGATAGAAAGATTCAAGGATCATGGGATAAAAGAGAATACAAATCCTTTTCTCCCCCACGTCCACCTTCATAAGAATACAGGAACTGGAATACGCCAGTTGGAGTATTCTCAGATTATCGGAAGTCTAATGTATTTGATGAATTGTACTAGACCCGATATTGCTTAAGCTGTAAGCAAGTTAAGTAGATACACTAGCAATCCTAGTGATCTACATTGGACCGCTCTACTACAAGTATTGGGTTACGTATCACATACCAAGGAATATGCCTTGAGATATGGACAGTATCCACCTGTACTGGAAGGATACAGTGATGCTAATTGGATTGCAGATTCTGAAGAATCAAAATCAACTAGCGGATACGTATGTACTCTAGCAGGAGCAGCGATATCATGAAAATCTTCTAAGCAAACATGTATTGCCCGTTCCACTATGGAATCGGAATTCATAACCTTAGATAAGGCTGGAGAAGAAGCAGAATGGCTTCGACAATTCTTAGAAGATATACCATTATGGCAAAAGCCAGTGCCTGCTATATGTATACACTACGAATCAAGCAGCTATATCTAGGGCACAAAATGTTATATACAAGGGTAAGTCTAGACATATTCGTCGTAGACATAATACCGTGAAGCAGTTGCTCTCAAATGGAATTATCTCTATTGACTTTGTATCGTTAAAGGATAATTTAGCAGATCCGCTTACTAAAGGTTTAAGTGGAGAGCGTATAAACTGCGCATCGAGGGGAATGGGTCTAAAAGCCTAGCCTTACCGAGTCAGCTTAATGGAAACCTCACTTAGCGACTGGAGATCCCACGGACTAAGTTCAAGAGGAAAAACTAGTTATGACTGACTCAGCAAGTAAGCACTTGGGAGTTTGACTCCAATCCATTCCTAAGGTGCACATAAGTGCTTTTCTACAAGTGGATTAAGGATAAGCTTAACGCTTTTAATGATGCCTATATCTTGTTACTAAACAAGTGGAGTAGAGTAGACTACTCTTAATAGGTCCATCACCTATGTGAGTATAGAGTTGGGTCGGCTCTTTGGGAATTTCTATGGAGGCTATTATTCCCTAAAGATACTCTCTGAAACCAAGAATGTCCAGGCCAAAACGGACACAACCGAGAACTAAAGTTAATTTGAAAAGTCACTGTGTGAAGCTTGTTGACTTGGCTTACACTAACGGCTAACAGTTCAAGACCTAGTTGTAGGCTGTCTAAAAATGACTAACAAACAAGCCATTAAGGAAGCAGTCTCAAGCTCTAGACGCGAGGAATCGAGGCCCGCGTCTCAGCATTAAGACGCGTTGGCTCTACACCCGCGTCTCAACGTCCGGACGCGTCGGTCCAAAGCCCGCGTCTCGGCATCAAGGCGCGTCGGCCCGACGCCCGCGCCTCAGCGTCCAGACGTGAAGGCCCGAAGCTCGCGTCTCAGCATTAAGGCGCGTTGGCCCAACGCCCGCGTCTCAGTTGCAACTGCCCTGATTGCGGGGCCAGTCACCGGGCATGTAGCGGGTAGTGGCCCCTCATTCGGGAGCGTTTTCAGGAGGCACCTTCACCCCCTGAGACCCCTATAAATAGCCTTGTTTGCTATGAGGAAAAGGGGAGCTTTTGGAGAGATCGAAGCTTTGGAGAAGTCGAGAATTAAGAAGGTCAAGGCATCATCAAGATCGATCAAATCCAGGCAAGAGGATCATCAAGAGGGAAGCACAACTTCAACAACAGACAGAGGGAGGAGACTCTTCAGCGAGCTTACTGAGTACTAGCCGCTCTTCGCCTACCTCCTCTTTGAGAGTTTTGGTAGACGGAGCTGAGTTACTCTTTCTACCGACCGAAGAGAAGACCCCCGATGGTCCAGGACGGTCATCTGGTCAACGGAGAACAAGATTCACTCTCCACCGCCACACGAAGAACCCAGCATTAAACAAAGGGGGGATTCAAGCTTCAACATCCTCCCTCCCTTGTAACTGGAAGGAAAAGTCTTGTTGTAATCTTTTCATCTGATTCAAAGAAATCTTTACAGCAATTCCCTCTTTCTTTTTCCGGCGCAAACAAGAGATGGCGACTCCGCTGGGGACTACCTTCGTTACTGACGAGCGCACCGTGGTGCAAGATGACGTTCTCCGTAAGGGAAGATGGTCGAATCACTCGTCGTCGAGTTCGACCAGGCGAAGTATGAAGAGTTCCTCTCTTCTGGCTCCAAGAGCCCAAAGACCCGCGTCTGCCGCAGGGTCTCAAGTGGACAGCCCCCTGAAGCCCAATCTGAGGCTCTGTCGGGTACTCCTGCTGCCCACTGTGCCAAGTTTGGTTCACGCGCCGACGCCTCCCAGAAGGCCCGCGTAACCTCAGACACCTCTACTGCGATCAACCGCGTCGCGCAGAACACACGCGCCAACGCCTCTCTGAAGGCCCGCGTGGTCCCCGGCACATCTACTGGTGCGATCGACCGTGTCGCACAGAACGCCCGCGTCAGCGTCTCTCAGGAGACCCGCGTGGCAAACACCCCTGGTTCTACAAACCAGGAAGTTGTTGGCTTCTCTCTTCCTCTACGGCGCAATCGGAATGCCGAGCGTCGACAGAGAAGACGCGCGCGTCAACACTCAGTCGGAACCGTTGGTTTTCTGACTGGGGTTGGACGCAGCGCACGATCCGATGCCTTGCCCGCACCTTGTCCAGTGCGAGAGATCCGCGTTTGGAGACCCAAACGCGAGACTCCCCAAGTTGAGCCTTCTGGAGACCAACTTGCCAAACGCCAAAGCGAAGCTTCTGCGTCTCGTCAAACGCAGGAAGCACGCGCCCACAGGCGTGGGGCCCAGCAGCCCACTCTCTCCCAAGTCTCTCTGCTCCAACGCAGCAGACAGCAACGCGAAAGTCGCGTCTTATATCAACAGAGACGCCAGACGCGCGTGACGCAGCCACGACGCGACAGCCGCGTTTCTGAAACCTGTGTCCAGACAGCACAGCGCATGACTTCCTTCCGTCTTCCACGTCGCGAGGCTAGTCTATTTAATCCCTCTCCCACGGATTTGAGGGATTATTTGACAAGGAAAAGGAGTGCCAATCAGGCCACTTCTCCATGCTGCTGTCAACAGCTCATCCAGATGCTCTCTGGATGCCATTGCAAGTCAGGCGTGCACCAGCCGTCTTTAATTAGACAGCTGACCCTGATTCCCCCGTCAGCCAAAAGAAGACGCTCCCACAGGAGGAGAACCTTCTCAGATGTTGAATACCCGGAGCTTACTGCAAACATGACTAGCAGAAGCAAGGGAAAACAACTAATGGTCAACTCAGAGGAATCTGACTCTGAACCAGAGGGGGTGTATCAACACACTCGCACCCGGACAGGGGCCATTCCCCCAATTGACTATAATGCCTTAGCCCGCGGCATTAGAATGGGTGGTTCTCACTCCGCTATAGTGGAGTCGCAGGCTTCAAACTCTTCCGTCGAGAAGGAGGCTTCCGCCTACATGGCCGACACTCCTGAGGAGACGACCAGGCGTTTAGAACAGACGCAGAAGCACCAGATGGATATAATCGCCTCTCAACAGAGATCCATTGACTCCCTTAAGCATATGCTTGAGAAATTGCTTGAAGAAAGAGCGAGATCTCCTCCTAGACGACCGAAGGGGAAAGGGAGAAAGGGAGGAAGCCCACCCTCCGAATCTTCTGACGAGACACGACGATCTACCTCGGATGTGTCCAAGCCCTCGTCGCAGGCAAGAAGCGACCAAGACCAGGAGAAGACTCATGCTAAGAGGGTGAGTCAATTGGAACGACGCCTCGAGGCCCTTGCCAATCGCAAGGACCTCCAAGAAGCAGGAGTGGTCCGGCCCTATCCGGCTGAGTGGGACTTAGTTCCATACCCTCCTAAGTTCAAGGCTCCAACCCTCCAAGCATTCGACGGAAAGGGGTCACCCAACCAGCACATCTACTACTTCAAATCCCAGACCGGGAATGTGGTAGATAATGACGCCATCCTGGCGCGACTGTTCATCGGCACCCTGAAAGGGTTGGCTTTTGAGTGGTTTATGAAGCTCCCGGAGGGTTCTATCAAGAACTGGGGGGATCTAGAGAAGCTGTTCTTGACACGCTTCTTCGAAGACGACTCCGAAGTCACAATGCCTACCCTTTTAGCTACAAAACAGCGAAAGGGAGAGTCCGTCAAGTCTTTCGTAGAAAGATTTCGGAACATGGCACTCCGATGTCCAAGCGGCATGACCCAGGCCACCCTGGTGGAAACATGTCGCCATAATCTCCAAACCTCACTCCTTGCTCAAATAGGAGTTGCTGAAAGCCGCACCTGGAAACAATTAGTCCAGCAAGGTGAACAGGCTGAGGAGATTGTCGCCCGCGTCAGAGCGGAAGAAGGCAAGCCCAGGCCAGAGAGGTCGACAAGGCGTGCACCAGACACCTCCCTCCAGACGAAGCGGAAGGATAATTTGGCGACGGAGACCAAATCTCCCACCAAACCTCAAACAGGCAGGGCAAGTGGCTCTTCAAGCCAGCCACGCCCCAACAAGCAGTATTCCTTCAAGGAGGAACACGTCGATTCGTTCTTCAAGCTACTCAACAAGAGCAATCGACTGAAGCTCCCTGAAATTAAGCGCCCGGAGGAAGTCGGCAAGACCGACAATCCCACCTACTGCTTATACCACAGGATGCTCGGACATCCTACCAAAAGCTGCTACGTCTTTAAGGACATCCTTCAAGCTCTGATTGACGCGGAGGTATTAAAACTCCGACCGGAGCAGAAGAAGATGACGGCCAACATGACGTCGATTCTCCAGTTTGGGACACGACCCCCGACACCCGTGGGGGTGATCTCTGTCCCGAAAGGAGAACTGAGGGTGGTCAACACAGACCCTCATCAGCAGCGGGAGAAAGGCTTGGTACCCGTCCCTACACCTCGAGGGGAAATCATGTGGGTCCACCCTGACCTCGTCGATGAACAACAATGGACGACTGTGACCAATAGGAAGTCCAAAGGCAAAGGGAAGACTTCATCTTGCCATGTGATATGCGCTTCCTCCCGAGAAGCAGATACTGAGGTTCCCTCGCTGACTGACTCGGAAGAGGAGACAATAGTCCTGGCCGCGGAACCCAACCCACCAACGGCAGGAACCCGTTCGGGGCAGGCATACCTGAAACAGTATGGCGAGACAGCAATAGCTCCTCCACAACCAGCTGCAGAGCCAGCAAAGCCCTCCTCTAAACAGCCTGGGGAGAAACAGAAAGAAACTCGGTTTTCTCGAGTTCTTGCGAAAGGTGTAACGGAAGGATCCTCGACACCTTACAGTTTTGATGTCTTGGCTCAATTAGCCAACATCCCGGCACGCATTACCTTGTATGAGCTCCTGAGGCTATCAAAGTCAACCAGAGAGGCTCTACAAGAAGCTTTGGCAAATGCTGAGGTCTTTATGACCCGCGTGCCAAGGGAGGAAGATGTAGAGGAATGCCTCCACACCTCCCCAAATGCTCCCTGCATCACCTTCACAACAGATGACATGCAGGTTAAAGGGAAGCATGACCGACCCCTATACTTCACAGGGTATATTGGGTCATCCGAGGTGAACCGCATCCAGGTAGACCCAGGGTCTGCGCTAAGCATCATACCTCGCCGGGTTATGCAGTTTCTAGGCATTCCTACCCATCGTCTGAGCCCTACCCAGACGACTATTTACGGGTTCAATGCCAACAGCTCCCGCCCGATGGGGAAGATCAAGCTCAAATGCCAGATCGGGAGCCTCAAGTCGGAAGTGACGTGTTACGTCATTGACGCGGACACTTCCTACAACCTGTTGCTGGGACGACCATGGATTCACCGCAATTCCATCGTTCCCTCTACCCTCCACCAAGTCATGAAATACATTGACGAGAGTGGACAGGTCCGAACGTTGATTGCCGAAAGGCATCCGTTTAAAGGGGTTGAAAATTATTTCACGGACTCCCTCTTATATCAGGATCCGGAGGAGACTAATGAAACCCCACAACCAGAGGAGCCAGACTCTGGTAATGAAGCTGACATTGAGCCGGAGAAAGAAGAGTGCCTGTGGGAGTTGGAACCACCTATAAAGAGCACTAATAAGCTCGATGTTGATACCACCGACGATGCAGGCGGTTGGTATATTAATGAAGATTTAGATTTCGCATATTTCCCTGCGTGTGAGTCTGATTCAATACCGTCGGATACTAGTACCGACGTAGATGAGGATGTCTGGTCGGCAATGGATGCTTTGACATCATTGCATGTACCAATAAAATCATCCTTCGGGACGTACCAGGATAATGGAGACGCGCAAGAGTCTGTATTCATGGTTCCAGCCAGACGAAAAGGCCAAAGACCAATACTTTTTGGGCGAATCGCGTCTGAACCAATGTCCCACGAAGAATCGGAAGGTGAGGATGAATCCCTCAGTTCGATCATTATGAACCGAGAACGCTCAGGATGATGAAGCGCATGAGGTATGATCTAACCAACAGGCCTGGGTTGAACTTCGGAAAAGGAAGAAGAACACTGCTTCGATCCTTTGTACCGAAAGGGAAAACCCCTGATTACTATCATCAGACGCGCCGGGGGTTGGGCTATATATCAACTCCAGTGCCATCAGCCTCTGATTCGGAGAGACTGTCAAGTCATGACTGCTCATCAGACACGTCGTCGTGGGAATCAGATGTCAGTGTCGGCAACATCTTCAAAGGGCTTTCAGTAAACATGGTTTCGACAAGCCATCTGGAGGATGAAGATGAAGAAATGATCCAATCTGATACAGATTCTTGGATCAAACATTTGAATGCTCTTTGGGATATCCGCTTTGAACAGCGCGAACCACCCACAGAAGACAAGGTTGTTCAAGTCAACCTAGGAAATGAAGCCAATCCTAAACCCATCTTCATAAGTGACGGCCTGTCACCTTCGGAGAAGAAGGATCTTATATCTCTTGTACAAGAGTATATAGACGTCTTCGCCTGGAATTACGAGGACATGCCTGGACTTGATCCTCAAGTGGCTATGCACCGCCTCAACATCAATCCGGATGTAAAACCTGTCAAACAACAGCAGCGACGGTTCCGTCCTGAAATAATGGAGGCAATCCAATCAGAAGTCAGGAAGCTTATTGACTCTGGCTTTATCAGGGAGGAACAGCATCCCGATTGGGTAGCCAACATCGTACCCGTTGCCAAGAAGAACGGGAAGATCCGGATCTGCATCGACTCCGCGATCTAAACGAGGCCTGCCCCAAAGACGAATTCCCATTGCCAATCACGGATGTCATGATTGACAATACTTGTGGATTCGAGCGAATGTCCTTTATGGACGGATTCTCAGGATACAATCAAATCAAGATGTATCCCGATGACGAAAAGCACACCTCCTTCAGGACACCTCTAGGGGTATATTGCTACACCGTCATGCCCTTCGGTCTAAAGAATGCGGGGGCAACCTACCAAAGGGCCATGAATGCCATTTTCCATCAGCAGATACGCAAAACGGTGGAATGTTATGTCGACGACATCGCGGTGAAAAGTCGCATTAAAGGAGATCACATAGCCGATCTGAAGGTGGTCTTCGACATCATGCGGGCTCATCAATTGAAGATGAACCCCACCAAGTCCTTCCTGGGGGTAGCCAGCGGCAAATTCCTAGGGTTTGTTGTGACTTCCACAGGAATCCATTTGGATCCAGAGAAAGTCCGCGCTATCCAAGAGATGCAACCCCCCAGAAGCCTCAAGGAGCTCAGGGGATTACAAGGACGATTGGCGTACATCCGCAGGTTCATATCAAACCTTTCCGGGAGATGCCAACCCTTCGCCAAGCTGATGAAAAAGGGTGTTTCATTCATTTGGGACGACGCTTGTCAAAAAGCGTTTGAGGAGATCAAACACTACCTCACCCAACCACCAGTCCTTGCAGCTCCGGTATCCGGAAAGCCTTTCCTGGTGTACGTCCGATCAATGGATCATTCTTTGGGAGCTCTACTAGCTCAGAATGATGACCAAGGGCGAGAACAAGCAATCTACTACCTAAGTAGAATGATGATCGGAGCCGAACATCGGTACAACCCGATCGAGAAGGAATGTTTGGCACTGGTGTTCGCTATTCAGAAAATGCGACACTATCTGGTGGGCCAAACCATAAATGTCATATCCAAAGTCAACCCCCTGAGGTTACTCATGACAAAGCCTTCATCATTGAACGGCCGACTGGCGAAATGGGCTATATTGCTCTCTCAATATGAGATGCACTTCCTACCCCAAAAGCCATTAAAGGACAAGCGGTGGCGGACTTCTTAGCCGAACACCCAGATCCGAGGGCAGCCAAACTCTACGAGGATCTCCCAGACGAGGTCGCCAAAGCCTGCCTAACCCAGACATTGTTCGAAGGACAAGTATGGCAACTTTTCTTCGATGGTGCATCAAGAACAAGCTCTAAGGGACACACAGTTGCGGGGGTAGGAGTAGTACACGTCTCCCCACAAAATTATGTGATTTCCCGAGCTATCTCGTTAACCGAGCCCTGCTCCAACAATGTGGCGGAATACAACGCTCTTTTGATTGGGATGCAATTCGCCGATGAGATTGGCGTTAAAAATCTCGAGGCGTACGGTGACTCCAAACTCATCGTCAGCCAAGTTCGCGGAGAGTATGAGGTCAGACATGAAGATCTAGTACCCTACTACAACGCGACAATCCACATGGCCGAGAGGTTTTCAAACTTCTACATCGACCATGTACCGCGCAAGCAAAATGCGCATGCAGATGCACTTGCATCCCTTGCTGCCTCCTTAGCTCTTCCAGCTAGAGCAATGGAGAAGGTATTCGTCTATAGCCACGACCTATACTGCCCAAAAAGTCCCCTCGGAGATTACCAGAGGTCAACAGGAGATCGTCGCAGTAAGGAAACACTTGAAGTGTCGACCGATCCAGAGCTTAAAGACTGGCGATTCCCCTACATTGATTTTGTCTTGTACGGCATCTTGCCCGAAGACACCAGGGAGGCGGCTGCCATCCGAAGGAAAGCCTCCAAATTCTACTACAATGCGATTTCGCGAACATTGTATCGTAGATCGCATGACGGGATCCTGCTCCGGTGCCTCTCATCAAAAGAAGCCCACGAAGTGTTGAAAGAAGCCCACGATGGTACGTGTGGAGCTCATCAACCTGGCCCGAAGCTGGCAAACCGACTCCAAAGGTTGGGTTACTACTGGCCCAAGATGGTTGCCGATGCTGTTGCCTATGCCAAAAGATGTCACGCCTGTCAAATACATGGCGATTTCATCCATCAAGCACCAGGATACCTCCACTCTACGACCTCTACCTGGCCGTTCGAAATGTGGGGGATGGACGTGATTGGTCCTATCAGCCCACCATCATCAAAGGGACATCGGTTCATCCTAGCGATAACCGATTACTTCTCAAAGTGGGCCGAAGCTATCCCTTTGAAGGAGGTAAAATCATCTAACGTGATCAAGTTCGTGAAACATCACGTTATTTACCGCTTCGGTGTGCCTCGGCGGATTGTCCATGACAATGGACCCCAGTTCATCAGCCAGGCTTTTCAGAGATTCTGCGCCAAGTTCAGAATCTAGAGTGTGTCATCAACGACATACTATCCGCCCGCTAACGGCCTCGCAGAAGCTTTCAATAAGACTATTGGCAAGCTTCTCAAGAAGTTCGTCTCGAAAAGTCAACGAGACTGGGACGACAAGCTGGGTGAATGCTTATGGGCCTACCGCACAACGTGCGAACCCCAACTAAAGCCACGCCATTTTCCTTGGTATACGGATGCGAAGCCGTCCTTCCATTGGAAATACAAATTCCCTCTCTACGCGTCGCCTTGACAGCGGAGATGACAACAGAGGAGAAGCATCGACAGCGACTCCAAGAATTGGAAGCCTTGGACGACAAGCGTCTGCAGGCCCAACAACAAATCGAGCTTTATCAAGCTCGTATCACCAGAGCCTTCAACAAGAAAGTCAAATCGCGAACTTTCAAGAAAGGCGACCTCGTCTTAGCCGTCCGAAGACCCATGGTCATGACGCACAAGACGAAAGGAAAATTCCAACCCAAATGGGAAGGGCCGTTTATAGTAGAGTCAGTCTACTCGAATGGATCGTATCGCCTCATAACCTCAAATGGCGATACACTCATGATGCCAATCAATGGCAAATTCCTGAAGAAATACTATCCCTAGATGGCATTCTTCCACCGATCAAGTTAAAAATACACCTCTGATCAAAAACATCCAACGCCTCCGACGGCTAAGGATAGAGGAAAATGTTGGCTTTTAAGCCCAACATAAGTCCTCGACAACTTATCATGCTGAGGGGAATAGCATGGCTAGCCCAACCCAAACGGTAGTCGGTAAAGGCACCTCAAATCCGTTGATAGCTGAGGGTTTGCTAAAATCCTGCCGATCAAGTTAAAAAAATACACCTCTGATCAAAAACATCCAACGCCTCCGACGGCTAAGGATAGAGGAAAATGTTGGCTTTTAAGCCCAACATAAGTCCTCGACAACTTATCATGCTGAGGGGAATAGCATGGCTAGCCCAACCCAAACGGTAGTTGGTAAAGGCACCTCAAATCCGTTGATAGCTGAGGGTTTGCTCAAAATCCTAAGTGGACTTGATTCCACTCTTCCCTCCAAAAATCCCTTACCAATTCTCATCCATAGAATGGTAGGACCACAAAATGCAATCATTACTATGTTAACACTATACCTCTAGTAATGAATACTCCTCGTCGAGTACAAACCTGGCTTGTTAACTCTGCATAGAGTAACAAACTCTCAAATTTGCCAAGTTAACACTATACCTCTGGCACTTCAAATTCTACTTGTCAATTCTCATCAATAGAATGACAGGTCCTCAAATTGCTCCTATCGCAAGCAAATTCTTGTCAAGTTAATATCACACCTCTGACAAACTACTGTTTAAGTTAACATTATACCTCTAAGCGGTACATCGAGTGCCTGTCAAGTTAATATCACACCTCTGACAGTTACCTTTCTTCAGACTTCCATATCGAAGCTGAAATGGACGATGCCAAGTTAACACTACACTTCTAGCATCCGAGTCATTGCTAAGTTCAACAATACACCTATGGCTATGACCTTTCCTCGACTTCCTTGTCCAAGCCGAGACGAACGATGCCAAGTTAACACTACACTTCTAGCATCCGAGTCATTGCTAAGTTCAACAATACACCTATGGCTATGACCTTTCCTCGACTTCTTTAAGCCGAGACGACCAATGCCAAGTTCAACATTACACCTCTAGCATTACTATCACTGTTAAGTTAAACATCACACCTATGACAGTGACACCCTCAGTTTTCCTAAATAAAACTGAGATGCTGATGAGTTAGGTTAATATCACACCTCTAACTCACGTCCTTGTCAAGTTAATATTACACTTCTGACAAGACTACTTCTAAACCGTTAAGTTAATATCACACCTCTAACGGTAAAAATCTTACTAGATTCCCCACGAGTCTAGTTTCATTTGATATTCTCCCCAACCGAGTATCAAATTCATTTGGGAGGCATTGTTGGTTAACATTACACCGATAAACAATGCTTCCATCAAAATCCCCAGCTGATCTTAAATCAAGTTAATCCCAAATCCTTGATAAAAGTTCACCTTCTCTAGGGGTACACACTCCACTTGTCACTTTCTTTTATAAAGTGGCGGGTCCACCAAAATCATTCTTTTGCTTCTAAAACAAAACATTCAAGACAACAGAAAGAGGCAAAAAGAAAAGTGTCACTTTTATTGATATTCAAGCATATGAAAGTGATACAAAATGCTCTCTTATACAATAAGATTGAGTGTTACAATTAAGGAGTACAAAGAAGTCCCTCTCTCTCTCAGAGGCCGTACTCACTCCTTGAAACCGCATCTGATCCCAGGTGCACAATTGGAACCGATTGCGCCATGGCAATGACGCAAAAGTCGAAAGCGCCCTAGCTGATTAAGCTAAGAGCAATGGTGTTCTTGAGGTCCGGTGGCAACAGAAGGTCCTGCAACCCTTCGTTCAGGCGCGTCTCTTTCCCTAGCAGACCATCCAACGAACATGGAGTCACTCCTGGGGTGAGAGAGGAAGTTTAGGAGTCATCACAAAGGATGCTACCCTCCACTAGGTCCAGCGGCAGCAGAAAGTCCTGCATTCATCACCATCCCTTTCCCCAGCAGGCCATCCAACGGAATGTCCTTGATGTCACTTCTGGAGTAGGGAGAGGATGAGGATCTTTCCGCCACCGTAACCGCCGGAACCTCCTCGCCGTCACACTTGACCTGACCATCTCTTGCCATCAGGCAAGAGTGGTGCAGGAGATCTGAAGAGACCTTTGCGAGATGTGGGTCCCCGTCAGAGATATAATTTAATCTCTCACAAACGACGAGGACCATAATTTAATCTCTCACAAACGAACGTGGAACAAGTTCGCCAGCCGGTATATTCTTTCTGGGGCCCAGCGAACCTGAAAAAGGACGAGCAAGCCTACCTGCAAAGAATAAGCAAGAGTCAGAAAATCTGGAACTCAGTACATTTTTATAAAGGAAACTGAGTAACAGAACGCGGCAGCCATTCAAGACTTCAGACGCGAGAATGACCCGCGCAGTCAAACAGACGCGAGTCAAACTGCGCCACGCATAGGATTCAAACGCGGTCTCAGTTTGTACCCGCGCCTAATGCATCAGACGCAAAGAATTTCAGAACGCCGAAAATTGCCATCTCTCTGTTGAGTGAACAAGAGTTGCAAGATTCAGGTCTGAAACACGCCAAGGCAATGAAACGCGATGGGCAAAGCCAGCGTCAAGCGCCCGCGTTCAGAGAAGTCAAGTCACTAGCACAAATTCCAGAGAAGGAATGCACCGGGGACTTCATTCAGATGGTTAGACCAAAGTTCAGGCTATACACATCATCGGGGGACATACCAGCAGAGACCTCTGGCCAGAGTTGGCCTCTCTGCACCCAAACGCAGGCGTCCAAGATGATCCGAGATGGGGTTCTTCTTGAAGAGACCAAACGAAGCGTGAAAGCTCTGGGTCATCTTCATTCTTGGAATTACCTTCATCCATGGAGACGGAATCCCTATCAAGAAACTCTTTTCTGAAGAAGGTGGGACTTCTCAGAGCAATCCAAAGAGAAATAATCCAAGCTTGGATTATAGAAGGGGAGCGCACCCTATTTATAGGCAGGCCCTAATAACTGCCATTAATGAGGCGTTAATTGGAACCGTCACGCACGATTGTCAAAGCCCAGTGAAGGATTGACGCGTGGAACGCCGCTTTGGGAACCGTCGCAAGCGCCGGTTTTCAACCGCCCGCATCGGTTTTGCATTTAAGGGCAGTAACTCTTGAGTCCAATGAGGAGTTGACGCGTGGATAACTGCCTTGGGAATCAACGGATGACTCAGAATCCCAATCGACAGTGAAGACCTGACGAGCAAAGATCTCCTAAAATCTTGAGTCAGATCACATTAAACGCAGATGGGAAAGCCGCGTCCCTTCAACAGATAAGGCTGCATCTCTTGCGTCTGCCCGATCCGCGCAAGACAGATTTGCGTTATTCAGAGCTGCGTCTCACCTTGTGATTGACGCTGCGTCTCACCCCAAGAACTGACAGCCGCGTCTTACTTTACGGATCAATGCCGCGTCTCATCTTTTGATTGATGCCGCATCTCAGTAAAAGGACTTAGTAAAATCTAAGTTCCGGTAGACTGACGACCGCGTCTCACCCTGTGATCGACGCTGCATCTCGTCAAAAAGACTTGGTGAAATCTAAGTCCCCATAGATTGATGCCACGTCTCATTCTATGGGATTAATGCCGCGTCTCGCCAAGACCGCGTCTCATTAAAAGAACTTAGTCCTACCTAAGTTCAGTAATCACGACTAGTGATCAAGAGTTGGACTCATCCACAACAGGACAAAGAAATTGGGACAAAAGCTCTAAAGAAAACTTCTATTATATCAAAAAATGATAGAAGTGGATACAAACACTCTTAATAAATAGAGTGTCCCTTTTCTTTACAAAAAGAAAAAAAAAAGAAAAGAAGGCTAAATGTCCTGGTTCGCCAAGGAACGGATTTGTTCCCTAAGGCGGTGAATCTCATGCTGGCGCGTCCTCTCAGCCTCCATGATAGCCCCGGTCCCGCAGCTCCGCCTCAGATAAGAAATTTCTGGCAGCCAGCTGCATCCGCAGAGATTCCACCCTGGAAGATTGTAGGGATAGACTCTCTTCAGCACGCGCCGTAGCAGCCCGTTGCTCCTCAAGCTCCTTTTTGAGGGAAACAAGTTTCTCCTCATTTAGCGCAAGAACAGCTTCCGCCTTGGCGATAATGTCCCGAGTTCTGAGGATGACTTGCTCCGTGCTCTGCACACTGAGCTCAGATTCCCTCGAATCTCCGGCTAATTTCTGAAATTCAGCCTTGGAATATTCAAGGTCACGGACCTCGGCAGCGATTTGTGCCTCCGCCTCCTGTCGCTCCCGTTCCTGATCAGCTAGGAGCCTAGTCAAGGTGGCCTGGGCTTCATCAAAAGAGCCGGCATCTTCCAAAGATTCCAGCTCCCGCAGGTTATCTCCAAGTTGCTCTACCACCCGTAGGCATGCCCTGGCAAGTGAAGGGCCTCCCGCCAATTCGACGCTCACGGCCATATTTTCAAGAAGCCTCTGGGCGAACTGGAAGGTGCTGTGTCCACGGAAGATGAGATCAATACATGATCCCATCGAGGTGAAGAATTTTTGCACCATCTGACGTGCCAGCTCCCCCATGTCTTCACCACCTAAGAAGCTTCCCGACCCTTTTTCTGTCACGGGATAAGGGATATAGGGCGGGTCTTCTCGCACAAGAGCCGTGCCGGCCGTCGATGTGGCAAGAGCAAGACTACCCACTGGCGCTTCCTGGAGCGCTGCCTCTGCAGGAGCTTCCACGACCAATGAAGAAGGAGTTGTAAGCACAACCTCTTCAGAAACTTCCACCGAGAAGTGAGCTGTGTGGCCTTCTGGAAGGGTGCCGATCGTCGGACTCCCCACCTGAGCCCCCTCAGTCAGAGCTGCCTTACTAGGTTCGAGGTCCAGAGGCGTCGAGTCCTGTAGAATGAGAGTCTCCCAGCTTCAGTAGTAGCCTTCTCCACCGGCGGAGTGAGAGCCTCCTCAGCCTCAATGATTGTTTCCCCTCCTGGCAAAGGGGAAGGCTCCCCAACTTCAACAGCTGCCCCCACTGAGGTTGTCTCGGCAACCGAAGCCTCAATCCCCTTGGGCTGGGTCAACACTGTTTCCATCGCCTCGACATGCAAGGAAGTTGTACCTTCAGCAGGGATTATAGCCGGTGGTAACGCAGTCGATGATTCGCCCCCGTATATTTTCCCCTCCGAGATGCGTGAGAACTTACTCGGGTCAGGAAAAGTGGGTTCATGGCCGTAGTCGACTTTATCTTCAAAGTCGCTTTCCGTATCAGACGCGGAAGACGACAGTTCAACGCAAAGGTCCTCGGTGACCGGGGCCTTGCCACCAATCACCCCAGTGGTAGGACTAGGGTCGATTATCCGAGCGCTGGAAATGAAGACGCTAGGAGGTCCTGACCGCTGTGCCTTGTATCTCCCTTCACGAGCAGAAGAAGGCTCGGGCCGAGCTGAGAACCCTGGAATCTGGACATTCCCTCCCACGAGTTGTTCTTCCTCGTCAGCTATAGTGGGTTTGTCAACCAATTCCCCCTCTTCCGCAATTTTACAGGTCCCTCTGTGCGACCTAGGAGCACGGATTAAACTGGGGAGATCTCTATCCTCTGGCGGTCCTCAACCATGACAAAGAGGTCTTCAGGACAGTCCCCAACTCCAACAGAAATGTCTCCTGAGGGAGAGACTTCCGTTGCTAAGTCCCTCCGAGCCCTCTTCGAAACAGGACCAGCAGTTGAAGTGGGACCCCGACGGCGCTTACTCACCAATTCTTGAGCCTTGGCGGTAGAGGGCCCCTCGTGTGGCCCTAGCTTGGTTCTACTCCGGGTTACTCGGAGCTCCTCTCTTGAGCCTCCCTCAGCTTCTCTCTGAGATGCTCTCTCCAGCTCTTTCTGGACCTTTAAATACTGGGTGATCATGTGCGAGCATTTGCCAGACTCCGACTGTGTTTTGAGATAGGCATTAATGCCCTCAATACCCGTATACCCGGGGGCAAAATCCGGTGACTGGTTTACCCGAGAATACCAGATGCAGAAAGTGAAGCTGGTAAGGTTCTTCGGCTCCTCGACGGGCAAACGGAAAGTTGCCTCTGTCCCCCCAGCCACGCTATAGTACCAGGCTCGAGCACCTTCGCACAAATTCCCATTGAAGGCAAGTTGTGTATTCGGATTGCCGACATAAAGCTGAGCATAGCCAAACTGTCGGGCAAAACGACTTGGCATATACGGTTCGATAGTGCAGGAAGTCCCTTGGCGAAACAGCACATATCCTGGTCGTATGCTGATCAACCACCGGAAGACTCCCGTGGACAGTTGGGTGAGGTCATCCGACCTATAGAATCAGTAAATTGCTCACCAAAGGATGCACCAGGAATCCCAGCGAAGCAGCGGTTGAGCTGGTAATTGGCGGCATTTGAGAGACGTCTCCGAATATAATATATATAGGTGTCACTCCAATCCGATTTCCAGCCGCCTCACAAAAGGGACAGGACTCGTACTCCCACGCGCCGTTGTCATCAAAGAAGGGCAATGCATCACGTACCAGGCCATGAGATACGTGTAAGGCAACTCAATTCGGGGGTTGGGGCGCCTTGCCGTCGGGTTTCCCTCTGAGTCAACACATACGGCTTGCCTTGAGAGTCGACAGTCCTTGGAGCCTCGCATAGTCTCTTGGCTAACGCCCGCAACCCATTCTGAATGCCAGCCGCCACGGCCGGAAGAAGGGCTAGAGGACGGCCATGGGCCAGGAGCACTGCTGGGTACACCACGTCGGCAATAACGACTTCATGTGGCCGTGTAGGTACCACACAACGCTTCAACCACAGCATCAAAAAGCCTGCCAACAGCGCTCGACTAGAGATAGAAGCCCGGGCCCGATGATGATAGCTTTCGAAAAGCGTATCAGGTTCGAAGCCGTCCTCGTTCGACCCAGTGGTGTAAAAGCCCTCAGAAGCTTGTGCGACCATGTCGTCAACTCCCTGTTCAGAGAGGGGAGCCAGTCGAGTTATCGAATGATCCTTCTTGCTGACATTGCTGAATAAGTAATTGGCCCAGGATAGATGCCTAACTCCATGCGTCCTCCAACCAGTTACCTGACCACAAATATGGAAGTGGCACATCACTTCCCAATAGGTCTCGTACACCTCAGGGGAATCCTTCTTTATAAGGTCAAGCTCCCTAGCAGTCGGGACATATTCTTCATAAGGGAACTCCCCCATCACCAGCCCTGAGACCTCATGCAACTCATGCAGTGCAAGGCCCATTTCTCCGACCGGGGTAAAGAATGTCCCCGTCTGAGGGTTGTAGCGCTCCAAGATCCCGAAGAAGTTGTGAGAGCTCGTTGGGATGCCCCATTGAACGGCCCTGACTGCTGAGTATAATCCTACGTGCTCAAGCAGATCTCCAAGATCGGAGAGGGTGAAACCCACCATCCTGCCCCACCAAGAATTCTCCGTGGAGTGGACCCATCCTGGCAAACGGAACTTGGCCGGATAATCACCCTCTGCTTCTATGAACGAATTGAGGAAGGTGGTGGCAAGCTGCGGGATCTCTCCGACTGGAAGCTCAGACTTGCGTGACCCGGGAAACAAGCCGAGGACCGCCCGGTCATGGCAATCATGACGGTATACGTTTCTGGGATTTGAAATTACCAAGGGTAATCTCAGAGATATCGCGGGACACGTCCCACTTCATCTTCCGAAGGACGGCAGATGTTGGAGATAAGACAACGGGAGCATCCTCTCCATGGCGGGAAGGAAGTATCTCCTCTCCCCTATCTGACGGAGCCACCTGTAATTCCCGTCATACATTGGTCTGCCACCATCGCTGACATGATCTCCAAAGAAGAAAGCAGGCTTCTCCAGCTTGATGTGGGTATCCGTTGCGAAGACTGCATCGGTCATGAGCACCCGAGAAGTCCTCTCATTAACATGGGCAATCATTTCCCTGCGAACTGGTGACCTGTCAGCAGTCACAGGTATGTCCTTCGCAGTGCAAAAGTCAGATGGTGGTCGGCACCACCCACGCGTCCAAAGTGGTGCATTGGCAAGTGAACCTGAAACATGCGGCACTGCAAAAGAAGAAGACACTTGGTCAGATACTTTGCCAAAAATAAGGGAAGACGCTAAGTGTTCATAATTCAAAACGCAGCCGAGACACTGGACGCAGGAGTTATCATCCGCGTCCAGACCTGAGAACTTGCACCAAAACGCAGAAGAGATACTGGACGCAGGAATTTTTTGAATCCGCGTCCAGACCTGCAAAGCCGCGTTCTGCAAACCAAGACTTGTAAAATTCTAAGTACTTGGACTCAAACGCCAGATTCTACAAAATCGGCGGTTGAAGACACAGAACGCAAGGATCAAATCCGCGTTCTGCAAACCAAGACTTGTGAAATTTCAAAGTACTTGGACTCAGACGCCAGAGTCATCAAATCGGCGCCTGATGGCACAAAACGCGGCATAAAACGCATGGATCAAATCCGCGTTCTGCAAATCGCGTCCAGAGACCTTCACAATTAGAAATGTTCTAAGTGAAGGATCCAGAATGCAGAGTTCACCAGCGTCGGATCATCAGGCCCGCGCCCCGGTTATCATCTCAAGGACAGCGTCCGAGAATCAAACACGATCTTGTGTTAAAGGTTCTTAGGGTTCTATGAACATGTTTTAATGGCGGAACCCACGCCGAAGGTGCATTTTTACCTCGGAAAACACCCTCCTGCGCAGAGGAAGCATCTCTCTCAGCCTCGGCGACGGTCGCCCTTGAGGATGATGCAGTCGGTTTCGTCTTGGGAGCCATCGATGTTCAGAAATCCGAGTTCGAATGGACAGATGAACAAACAAGAGGAGGGAAGCTCTCTTTTCTCAGCAAATGCGTTCGGAGAAGAAGATGTGTCTCTCTCTAACTGTTGCCTTTTATAGGCACAGAGATTCGCGAAGATACGCAGCGTTTGGCCCAATAAACGCTGCAGCGAATCGCTGCCTGACGCGTGGAGCCAAATCATTGTTTGAACAGGGAAGATCATGCGTCGCGACCCCGCCACAAGTCAGAAGTTGACACGTGGAGCAGTTCATTTAATGAACCGGGAGATCCGCGCGCCAAAAGGCGAAATCTCGCCGTTTCCCCAGGCCAGCTGGCGGCGTAATCATGACATGGCACAGGTGCGCGCCCAAAGTACGCGGCTCTTCGGTGGACATGCCCTGTCAGCATCATCATAAATGCACCCAGAAAATCGCGTCTGCATTTCAAGAGATGCGTCTCTCCAAAGTCCGCGTCCCCTCAAACGGGCCAAACATCGCGTCTACCCCATGGAAGTCGCGTCTTTAAAGCAGTCTCTGCTTTTTCAAAAGGAAACCTGCGTCCAGTCTCCTGCTTCTGCAAGTCAGTTCAACAGTACACTGACGCAAACAGACAACCAACCACTCCCGGCCAAAAGCGCACCCGTGACAGACTAAAAGCAATCGGGGAGGTCTAGACTGTGTATCTAGACACTCAACACGATCAACTCTGACGGCTTCAAAGAGTTCAACAGTACACTCACGAAGACCAATTCCAGATAAGATCAAGCCCGAAGCATCAACAGTCCAGTCATAGAGGCGAACACGGCTAAGATCCAAAGTATTCCGAAATCCGTCCCATTCAACTGCGGAATATCAGAAACTTTGGAGGGGGTTCTGTAGGCTGTCTAAAAATGACTAACAAACAAGCCATTAAGGAAGCAGTCTCAAGCTCTAGACGCGAGGAATCGAGGCCCGCGTCTCAGCATTAAGACGCGTTGGCTCTACACCCGCGTCAACGTCCGGACGCGTCGGCCCAAAGCCCGCGTCTCTGCATCAAGGCGCGTCGGCCCGACGCCCGCGCCTCAGCGTCCAGACGTGAAGGCCCGAAGCTCGCGTCTCAGCATTAAGGCGCGTTGGCCCAACGCCCGCGTCTCAGTTGCAACTGCCCTGATTGCGGGGCCAGTCACCGCGCATGTAGCGGGTAGTGGCCCCTCATTCGGGAGCGTTTTCAGGAGGCACCTTCACCCCTGAGACCCCTATAAATAGCCATGTTTGCTATGAGGAAAAGGGGAGCTTTTGGAGAGATCGAAGCTTTGGAGAAGTCGAGAATTAAGAAGGTCAAGGCATCATCAAGATCGATCAAATCCAGGCAAGAGGATCATCAAGAGGGAAGCACAACTTCAACAACAGACAGAGGGAGGAGACTCTTCAGCGAGCTTACTGAGTACTAGCCGCTCTTCGCCTACCTCCTCTTTGAGAGTTTTGGTAGACGGAGCTGAGTTACTCTTTCTACCGACCGAAGAGAAGACCCCTGACGGTCCAGGACGGTCATCTGGTCAACGGAGAACAAGATTCACTCTCCACCGCCACACGAAGAACCCAGCATTAAACAAAGGGGGGATTCAAGCTTCAACATCCTCCCTCCCTTGTAACTGGAAGGAAAAGTCTTGTTGTAATCTTTTCATCTGATTCAAAGAAATCTTTACAGCAATTCCCTCTTTCTTTTTCCGGC
>JAVJIF010028092.1:0-46214 GCA_038442645.1 Agave tequilana | reverse complement strand
GTCGACCGATGTGCACACATGCATAGTGGAGCTCTGCCAGCGGTCGAACCGTGGGGTCGACCGGACTAAGCCAAAAAAACAGATTTTTGAAAGGGCTTTTTGAAGATAAAAATTTTAATAACAATTCTTTAGATTGGTATATACAAAATAGAGTTCTAGGGCTTATAAAGACCAGGGTGTGATCATAGATCAACACCAAAATGATTTGAACTTTATTTGATAAAAATTCTTTTTCTAAACATAAACGGTTTTTCCAAAAACTTGTTTTTTTTCCAAAAACGAATTTTCAAAACTTTGTTTTTTCCGAAACTTGATAAGAAATTTTGTAATAAAATCTTGTTTGTAAGCATGAAGCAATATCAAATGTGTGTGTGTGATAATCCCAAAGTTATCAACTCTATCATTTCGGTTTTTGACAAAATAGACTATAAATCCTAACTAAAATGGAAATGTAAAATACAAATCTTATAGTAGTCTTCTCAACTTGTTTGATCCTGGAGCTCTTCTATTATGCTGGGCTGTGGATCCAAATCTTCACGACTTCCAAATGTGTGAGTCTTGTGTTGGAGCCGTCAATCAACTTATGATTTTTACCTGAAACTCATTTAAACAAACTTGTTAAAACATAACTACATATGGTTTGTTATCATCAAAACTTCGGGCTAATGGCCTTTGGGCCAACAACTAGAACTTAGCTCTCTGTGGAGGTATGAAGAGCTTCATGAGAAGCTATCAAGAAAGCTTCTGACGAAGCTATAAGTTAGCTCTCTGGAGCTATAAAAGCTTCATGCGAAGCTAGACAAACTTAGCCTCTCAGACGATGCTATCCCTTTGGTCTCATGCGATGTTAAGTGTTAACCTAACTCAACATCTTAGGCCTGCTTAGGTCTCTTCAAAGGCAATCTTGGCTTACTGTCTGTTTCACTGCATCAGTAGAGTCCAAGTCGCTGATTTGTCCCTCGAGGATGGGTAGAAACTGGTCGTCAGCTTGTCTGCGACTTGTCTTTTGTAAATGTCGACAAGTTAGACATCGTTCAGACCGGTTAAAAAGCTGTCTGAGATTTGGTCTTTTTTGAGTGTCAACAACTTCAATGCGTCGTCTTACTTCTTTGTCTTTCGATCTCTGTGCTATCTTCTTCCATCTCCTCTATCTCCTTTCTCCCTGTAATTCTCCACCTCGGTGAAGATTTTTCAAATCTGAGCGATCTCCAACAAACTCCATTCTATCACCTGGTGAAATAGACACACGATCTCAACGAAATTTATACACGATCTCGGCTTGAGCGCTCCGGACGAGATCGACACACGATCTCGGCGAAATCGACACACGATCTCATCTTGGAACCTTTAGCTCAGTTATCAACTAGGATGCACCACACATGCCTTCCCTACACTTCACCTCAGGAATATCACATGAGCCGACCAACGATCGTGTCTCTCACTCAGCAACTTCATTACCTCAAGAAGAAGAACCCATCATGAGCCAACACTGACTCTCCAACTGACTGGCTCTCTCCAGTCTACATGTCTTCAGCTGACGGTCCAACTAAGTATGAGTAGAGCACATCGAACACCATCATCGGCTACAACAACTAGATGCACACCCCTCCTATGCAAGCTCAAATGTCTTCTCACTAGAGGATCATCTGTTCATTGAGATCACAACACTCACCTCTATGTGAAGTCTAACTAGCCACAATACTTTACCTCCACCTCTACGTGAAATTCCAATTAGCCACAACTCTTCACCTTTACGTGAAGTTTCAATCAGCTTCTCGAAACCAAATAGCTTCATATGGTTGCATCATCATTGGCTGCGCCTTTACGGCCGCCTACGTACCTTACCCAAAGGATCAAGTCAACCATAGTTCATTGAAAATGAGCTCCATCTAGCTCAAGCGACTTGTACCTAAATTTTCAGCAGCAAACCTATCTATCTGAGTCAATGAACCTTCTCACTGCCATCATGGAGAACAACGGCTTTCAACTTGAGCTTGTTGCGGTCATAAGCTTGACATTTATACTTCTTCACCCACGTGTGTGATTTTACCTTGGTTCCTATGGCTGCAAACAACTCGACATTCTCATTAAGTCTTCAACCTATTCAGTATCAAACTTGGCTACGTGATCTTCACCCCGGTTCACATCCGGTGAAGTCTTCACTAATACCGAACCAACTGGAGATGGTAGAGTAGCATCAACCTCCACCCGCTGCGATACTTTCTGGTTTCCATCCTGTCCATCTGCTGAGAGACGGTATACTTCAATACTGAAGTCTCATCAAACGTGACATGCTGACTCAATACGATCTTCTTGTTTTCGGGGTCCACAACCTGTAGCCTTTTATATTTCTCTTGACACCTAAAAACATAAACTTCTTTGCTCGCGGATTCACCTTGCCATCTTTGGCACTGAAGTAGGTCGGGCTTCCAAATTCCCGCAGCAAAATATGATCTTGACCGCTTTTTTGACCAAATTTCCAATGGAAGTTTTACCTCCTATCGCAGTTGATCCATTTATGAGTGGCTAGCATACACAATCACCTCAGCCCAAATGATTTGTCTAATCTTGCATTAGACAACAAGCACCGAACCTTCTCCAGCAAGGAACGATTTATTTTCTTAGCCAACCCATGTATACCTTCTGTGAAGTGAGTACCAATACCAGTGTTCTGGTCAAATCGTAGGAATTGGTTCATGTCTTTTTCAATATACCAATCTGTAGCTTCTTGATTTTCCTATCAGTCGCTTCTCCCATTCTTTCTTTCCACTTCACCAACATATCTAGGGCTTCGCACCTTTGTCTCATGGGATATATCCAACAATGCCTAGATAAATTATCAATAAAAGAGGCAAAGTACCTGTTACCTCTAAGTGATGCAGTCTTAGCAGGTCCCCAAATGCTTACGTGAACATAATCAAGAAGATCTTCTGAGCGGTGAGTACTGGTGTTGAATTTCACCTTCTTCTTGTCCAGAACGCTGTATTCACCCTCCAAGTTGCAGGTAGGAGAACCTTCCAATGATCCCTTCTTTGCAGGAGTTTGCAAAGTCTTTTCACCTCCATGTCTGACCTTCACCTGCCAGACCTTTATGCAACCATCATCTGAAGAATTAGAAGTCTTCACCTGACCTGTAACCGTACTACCCTTCAAGTAGTAGAGATTTTCCTACAGGAACGCCCTTCATAACCATCATTGAGCATTTGGTCATCTTGAGAATACCATCTCGTATAGATGCCATAAGACCCAGCGCTTCCAGTGTGCCAACAGAGATAAGATTTCTTTTGAGTTGAGGTACATACCTCACCTCCTTCAATTCTCGTACTATCCCTCTTTTATCTTGATACAGACTGTACCCATCCCTTCTATATTACACGGATGATCATCACCCAAGCTCATGTAACATCCATCTAGCTTCTCAAAACAAAAAATCAGGCCCTGTTCGGGGGCACATGATAGGTGGCTCCGTTATCTAAGATCCACTCAGCATTATCTGAGTAATCAACAGTAGGAGTAGTAACAGAGAGAAAGAAAATACCGTTGAGTCTGAATCCGATCCATCTGCCTGTGCGAGATTCGCCTCGGTGTTTGACTCCATCTTCTTACCTTTAGTCCTTCGGGCAATCAACTTTCCAGTGCCCTATTTTCTTGCACAAGGCGCACTGATTCCTCTTCAGATCTCTGAAGCCTGATCTGGACTTTGATCTTTCCTGATCATCTCTTCCCTTCCTATTAGAACTCTTGCCTTTTACCGCCAATGCCTCTGCAGTTGTGCTCTCTGAAGGAGACAGTCTATCCTGCCTCCTTGCTTTATAACTCACAAGAGCAGCAGACACCTCATAATAGTTAAGAAATTTTCTTCCATTGATTAATGTAAGAGTAAAATAATATTTTCCGTTATCACAATCATCAATGGTTATCTTTAATCTAAGCATGGGACCCATTAAGATACAACACTTCGATTTCGGCTAACATCAGCCTACTATGGCTTCACAACATTTCCGCTCTAGTGCATATATGATCTCGACATGATTTATCATATTTTCAAACATTGATCCAACAATCCGGTAGAGAACTCATAGCAAACTCATTACTACTCCATAAAGCCCATAATATTAACAAGATTCAAGCTAAGCGCCTATTAACACAGGCATTTCAATATATTACAAAAGTTCATGGAAAGCATCAATATAGAAGTTTTACATAGTGTTTCTAAAACGATATATACATAAGATGGAACATGCCAAAAGGTGAAAATAATTTCCCGCTACCACCTATCCCATAAGTTGCCATTAAGCGGGTCCTTTGCCTTTATCCAAACCTGAAGGTGATTAATATAATAGAGTGAGCTCGACAGCTCAGTGAATAAAACAATAAACATATGCATGACCTTTTTATATGTCTATTGAAATTTATTATAAAGGTAACGATTGTAATTTATACTATTTTTATGTATTTGCTGAGAGTCTTGACCAGAACACAGTGATTGGTCTTATTAGTCGACTTGACCTTCCTGTAGTCAACTAATACTGATATTAGACGACTTATCTTAAAACTATAGTCGACTGATCTCTGTCCAAAAAGATATTCATTCTCTGTTGGCTGCCTGTGACTCAACTAGTCGACTATCCTACCTTATATAGTCGACTACTCTTGGTACTAGTCGACTTATAAGTTATCTATAGTCGACTATACCTTGATCAAAAAGGATGTTTACTCTCTGTTTGTTGCCTGTAAGAAATATTAGTCGACTACCCTACCTGATATAGTTGACTAAGGGTGGTTTTCAGAGACTTACATAACAGAATCTCACATCTATAGTCGACTTGGCCTTTGGACTAGTCGACTACTCTAGTTAAAATTTGCCTATATCAGTCAACTATCACAGAGTCTAATATTAAAGAAATTTATATATCTTTAACATGCAATTTCCATCTTAACCATATTAACACACTTGTTAAATATAAAGTTAGACTCCCCCTTCGGTCACCTCCGGTTAAACCCGGTCCCTTCCTCCTATACATTAATCAACGCAATATTCTCTCCTTCGATCACCTCCGGTTCAACCCGATCCCTTCCTCATATACGTTATCGTAATATCCTCCCCTTCGGTCACTTCCAGTTCAACCCGGTCCCTTCTTCCAAATATGCAATAATTATATCCTTCATGTAATAACAACATGCAATGATTCATAAAGCAATGACAACATAAATAATTTTCATGATTTCTACTTTACATTATGCCAACCTTATGGAAGTCTTTAACATGGATAAGTAACAACTTGTTAAGTTAACCACATGTGAGCCCTTTCAAGGTAACCAACACATTATATCATCTAAATTTATGCGTAGCCGTATATATGCATAAAATTAAGTATTATATTTATCCATAAAATTATTTCTTCTTAAGAGGCATATGTTTGACTACCAAGTATACACAATAACATGTCGATCATGTATAATGGTAAGCATACATGAGAATAACAACAACATATCAGCATAGGATTGTTTATAAGGTACACATAAAGTCTATAAACTATACACATGCATTATCGTTCAATTTCACGTCCACTTATAACTTAGCAATTCACACTTTATTTCAAGCTTTACACTACTACTATTATATTGGGATTTGGATGTTATACTCACTTTTGAAGAGAATATCCCCTTATCAAGCTTGGTCACTGGCTATAAGGGAGTCTAAAAGGACATAACAATATCATAATTAGTTTATAGTTTAAAGAGTATAAGAGGGGGTAGTAGGCTTAAGGATTTGCTTATCTTCTTCAACCAAATTCACCCTCCTAACTTATTAATCTAGTCCAACCTTGTCTTCAAGAATAATCCCTCTAAGATGATGTTAGATCACCACATTTCCCTATTCTATTGGGTCTTTGGAGGAGATAATATAGGTAAAGGAAGCCTTTTTAGTATAAAGGAAGGAAGGGAAATATTTGTGAGGGAATGAGAGGGAGGGAGATAGTGGGTGTTGCCAAAATGAGGGGTTTCTCCCCATTTCTACTCTTTATATACCTCATTTCTCTCAATGATATCTTGCCAGGTGCCCCCCTAACATCATCTCTCTACACCTATACCTTACTCTTATAAGTAAGGTCCCCATCCTTCTCCCCTTCATGAAGTACTTGTACTAATAAGTATGGTGGGGGTATGGTAAAAAAGTCAACATGCATGGGTGTATTTAAATCCATATACATATATACTAATATATGCATGGTATATGTTTAGTATAAGTATCCCACATGAATTCTTGTTTCCACATTACCTCCCTAAAGCACTCAAGTGTTTTAAATAGGGTTATTAATTAAGGCAAGTGTTACATTCTACCCTCCTTTAGGAAGTTTCGTCCTCAAAACTTAACGTACCTTAGAATAAATGTGAATAGTTCTTCCGCATCTCCTCTTTCAGCTCCCAAGTTGCTTCTCTATATGTTGATTCCTCCATAAAACCTTGACCAAGGAAATAATTTTGCTTCTCAATTGTTTCTCCTTGCAATCTAAGATTTGCATTGGCTCTTCCGTGTATGGCATGTCCTTTTGTATTTGCAGAGGTCCATAAGAAATTATATGATCAGGATCAGATATGTACTTCTTTGACTGAGAGACATGAAATACATTATGCATTCTCTCCAAAACAGGAGGTAAGGTCAAGCGATAAGCAACCGGTCCAACTCTGCCTAATATTTCAAATGGTCTAACATATCTAGGAGCTAATTTTTCTTATTGCCGGCGCATCTCACTCCCTTCATTGGAGATACCTTCAGGAAAACTTTATCCCCTACCTCAAATTCCAGTGGTTTGCGGTGATTACCTGCATAAACTTTCTGTCCGCTCTGGGCTGCCTTCATCCTTTCTTTAATTAACTTAATCTTATCAGTGGCTTATTGAATTATGTCAGGGTCGAATATCCTTCTATTCCCAACTTCCTCCCAACAGTTCGGTGATCTACATTTTCTACCATAAAATGCTTCAAACAGAGGCATGCCAAAGGTGAACTGATAACTATTATTATAAGCAAACTCTACTAAAAGTAAATAGTTGTCCCAACTTCTCCCAAAATTTAATACACAAGTCCTCAACATATCTTCTAATATTTGAATAGTTCTCTCTGACTGTCATTTGTTTGGGGGTTTGCCGCTGTACTGAGTTGAACTTAGTGCCCAAAACTTCGGATAAGCTTTTCCAAAATCTAGATTGAATCTAGGATCCCGATCTTATACAATGGACACAGGCACTCCATGCAGTTTAACTATTTCTCGGATATATACTTGAGCCAGTCTCTCCATAAAATAATTGATTCAGATAGGTAGAAAGTGGGCAGATTTAGTAAGTCTATCTACCACTACTCAGACTGTATCTAGTCCTTGGGATGTCCGAGGAAGTCCAATAACAAAATCCATGTCAATATGACACCATTTCCATTCAGGAATTGGTAATGGTACCAGCAATCCTGGGGGCTTCTAATGTTCTGCTTTCACTTGCTGACATACTAAGCACTTGTTGACAAAATTAAAAATATCCATTTTCATTCCATCCCACCAGAAGTTACGATGCAGATCCTGATACATTTTTGTCCCCGGATGAGCTGTATTGATAGGTAGTCAAAAGTGCATATTTATCATCATATTTCCCTACTTATTTTTTTATAAAGCACTACAATGTAACGTTTAATTGTTTAGCGTTGTGCAGGCCTTGAATAATTAAAGAATAAATAAATGAAGCCCAATTGAAGCCCAAAAGCTTAAAAAGTCTACAAACCCACATGCATAATTTATTTTAGTAATTTACAAGTTTCTATCTTATCTAACCTAATCTAAACTTTGATTTTAAATTATTAATTTAAAATTTAGGAGAGGAGGAGGGAGGATAAAGTAGGACTCCTAATTGCTTAGAAGGATAGAATAAGATGGATCCTTATCCTAATTAAAATCAGAGGTGGACTTCTATTTGAACCTGGTTGCTTGCACTACAAGAAAAAGATAAAGGGGAGAAAATTTGAATTTGATTCAGATTTGGAGATGGCCTAATCTTCAAGTTATCTAAAGATCATCGTATTTCAAAATTCAGAGCCCAAATTTAAGATCTGAGGATAGATTCCAAGATGGACGGACCAGAGGAGGCCACACGAGAAAGCGCGTGGGATTTGGCCGCGAAAACACGGCAATTTTCCCGTTTCCGCGGCAATACAGAGGCGGTTGGTGACGCGTCTTCGTGGAAGAGTTGTTCTGGACTCTATATCTTAAATCTCCTATAAATACCCCTGCAGAGTAACAGAGAAGGCAGCTCCCAAAAGCTCAAGTCTAGGGTTTCTTTTAGATCCTCTTTCTTCCCGAATTTATTTGTATTTTTTTAGTTCTTTTTACTTTTAAGAAGAGTTGAAGAAAGGAGAAGGCTTTGTACTTAGTTGGTGACAGACTTAATAAAAGATCATTTTTTTCTTTCAATCTCTTTACTATTTTAATTTGTGTTTCTTTTATTTTAGTTTTATCTCTTTTATGCAATCTTTTACCATGTTTAATTCTTCCATAATTATGTGTAACTAATTCCTTAGTAGCTTGCTAATCTCTCTACTAACTAAAACCTAAATCTATGAAGATAAGTTGGTTGAACTCTATGCATGTTAAAAACCCTAGGGTAAGTAAATAATTATTGAAGACTAGTCATGAATTGAGTTAAACTAGGTTTTGGGTATACTATTTAATAATTATTCTTGGTTTATACTTAGATGCATTGATGGTTTAACGTTAAGTTAAGACTGCTTTTCTTAAACTATACTTTGGGACTTTGATAAACCAATGCTTAGTTTTATCTTGTGTACTACCAACAGGGTTTAATCTCTTTCTTACTTTTCTTTCTTGGATTTGAAGCAATAATCTAGGGTTAATCTTTATAGGTTCAACATGATATTTGTTCTTGATAGACTAGTGTTTGGTTGTAGTAGATGATTAGTTGGCTATACTTATTCTTTCTATCTAAATCTATTTCTTACAATCAATATCTCTTTTTTCAAGCTAACTTTAGAGAAAATCGTTCCAAAAAGCTTCCATCGCATCCTTCCCTGTGGATCGACCCATCTAGCCCTTACTGCACGGTTACATTGAGTTGAGGTTAAGACTTTCTAACTTTAACTATTTCTTTATTATTTTTCCGTCTCAATCAAAATTTTGCCAAATTTTGATTAAGACGAGGCTAAAACTTTCTAACTTTAACTATTTCTTTATTATTTTTCCGTCTCAATCAAAATTTTGGCGCTATTGTCGGGGAGGAAACGGTACGATATTCTCTAAAAAAAAACTTTATTTATTTATTTATTTCTATTTGTAGGATCTGATAACAGGAAAACTAGCTGCAGTTAAGGACATACAGCTACTCTGTGCCTCTGCCCTAGAAGGCAGAGCAACATAGACTACTAAATAGCCGCGCAAACGCGGCAATTGCAGCATTTCTGCGGCATTAGTAGATCACTACTAATTAATCTTTTGCAGGTTGCTGCAAATTGCAAAGTCCTCTTTACTGCAGTTGATAATTTTTTCTGTGAGCACCCTGCATATTGCTAATTAATTAACAGTAATTTGGTTGAATAATTAAAAAAATTAGACTCTTGCATCATAGGCACGTGTCTATTTAAATTTCTTAATTTCTGTTGAAGAGTGCTGGCGACAAGGTACGTTTGCATTGCATATAGACTAGGAAGCACCCTTGACTGATTTACTGCTTTTGAGTGAATACTTGTCTGTTGCTTTACACGTGCATTAAATCACTTTAAGGGTAAAACCCATAAATAAGATATGGTGGGACGTCATTACCCTTCCTTGGCCCACAAATCATGTCCGTTGCACTCACAACCCTAACCCTAAAATAAAAATTGACTAGACGTTGGCCTTAGGTTAACTCAGACTCATTAGGAGATTAGCTGAAGGAGGAAGTTGTTCGAAATTAACTTTCGCCAAATCGGTGTTTAGAAAGGGAATTTAGGGCCGAAAGCCTGAAGGTTGGTGCTTATTTAATTAAAGAACATCTTTTGAAGGATAACCTCTCACTGATCTTGCCACCTACCTGGCCGATTAACTTGTGCTTAAGGTCGGCAATATACCTCCTAAAGACAGTCTAAAGTTAGGAGTCGTCTAGGTCCAGGCTTACCCTAGATTAAGATTTTTGATTTTGATTTTTTTCTTTTTGATTGATTGGGTGAACTTGTTTGTTAGCTACGCATGTCAGCTTGATTAAGAAATCTAGTACATCTAGTTTTTAAAAAAAAAAATACAATTCACCAATAACCACAAAAGAAAAAAGAAAAAAATATCCCATGGTCTATCCACACTCATTTGGTTATAATCCATTCTATAGGCCAAACTCACCTTTCCATCCGCCAACCTTTTTTTTCGAACTTTCATAACTACACTCAACCCGTCCGCTCATCTTTTACATCTGATCCACCCATTTGGTGCAATTACTATCATGATCCATCTTATCTCTCGAAACAGTTCCCTTGATAGGGTATTGATCGGCAAAAAGCAAGCACAAGAAAAGTAGAAAGAGAGTGGGTCGAAGTTACTGCTTTTGCGATTCTTCCGTAGTAGCAAAGTGGCTATACGGGTCGTATCCACAAGGAGGGAGAGCGATGGAAGCTTGATGCGGCTTTTATGTTCAAGAAAAGAGAATGTTCTTTGTTTCCAAATAAAGAATTTAAAAAGTGAAAACAAGTTGTTTCAAGGATTGTTGGAAAATGTTTTGGTAGTTTGTAAAAGTGGATTTGTAAAAACGCATGGCTAACCTTCTACTAATTGCTCCCACTAATCCCTAACTTCTTGAAGATGTGCCTCACGATGGATCATAGGCAAGCTTACCCCTGATGCAATGGAACTATTCACGTGAAAATCGAGTGAAAGTTCTTCCTATAACTTTGCTTTACACGGCAAAAACTCGGACATTCCCATATCAAGATCCATTAGAAGGCAAGAATACGGGAAGACACGAGTGCACTAATGGTATCGGCAAAGTTAAAAGGAAAGTCTCTAACTTACAATAACAAGCAAAGTACAAAACTTATAGATCATCAAAACTATTTAAGTATGAAATATAAGAAGGTAAATACTTGTAGGTAAGTTAGAGTTAGAACCCTCGTCTTAAGATGTCATAGCTCTCGTTTGCACAAGTCTTGTTGACACTATTGACTCATGCGGGTTATCGATTAAGCAGTTAAAGATTAGGGGGTTAGTAGTTAGCTAGCCATGCTATGGAGGAGTTAGTTACACATGGTAAAGAAAAGAATAACAAAAGAAAAGAGATAAAGAGAAGGAGTTACACTAAAGCAAAAATGTAAAAACAAATGCAAAGACAAGTAAATGGAAAGAAGGAAGAGAAGTAGTACTTGTATTTATCTTGTCACCCTTCCAAATACAACTCCTTACAAACTCTCTCTCTTTCACTTTAATGGCTAAATCCTAAACCTAAAACTTAGAAGAAGAAGAACAACAACAACTAAACCTAAAAAAAACTACAAATTTCTCTTCAACTCTCTGGATCTCTCAACTGAAGAACCCTCCTGGGCTTTTATAGGCATCAGGAATGAGGGGGCCAGGGGACAAACCCTGGTCCAAAACGCGGCGCGCCGCGCGGCCACATGGCCGCGGAAACACGGCATTTGCCGTGTTTCCGCGGCAGCACTTTGGCGGCGCGCACAGCGTCGCCTGCTGCGCGCCGCCTGGTTGTCCCCCGCCGTGCGCCGCCTGGTTGTCCCCCGCCGCGCGCCCACATGGCCGCGGAAACGCGGCATTTGCCGCATTTCCGCGGCAATGCTTTTACGGCGCGCGCAACGCCGCCTGCTGCGCGCCGCCTGGTTGTCCCCTTGTCGGCTGGATCTCTTGGTTTCTGGTTTGGCCGCATTTTCGCAGCAAAATGCCGCGTTTCCGCGGCTTTCCTTGGGCGGCACGTGCGGCACCGCCGGCTGCGTGCTGCGCTGTTGTCTCCCTGTTGGCTAACGCTCCTGATTTTGACAGAGTCAGCCCTCTAGGTCAATAGCTACCTTTTAAGCCTTTTAATCACCAAATAATGGTGATTTAGACCTTCTTCTTCATTTACCCACCATGGACCTAGGATCAAGCAAGCAAGGATTTATTAGTAGAATTTTACATGAAATAAATATGAGAATGTGATGAAAATTATGTAAAATTAGAGACTAATCACACCCCCACACTTATCTTTTTGCTCGTCCTGAGCAAAACAAAAATAAGAAAATTATTATACCACTTTCGCAGGTAACGCGATTGCACTGAGCATGTGCAACAAGCCTTTAAACCTCTAAGTTTCCCCTAGAGGAGGAGTGTTGTCTCCTGAGGGTTTTCAGCGGATTGCACCCACAAAATCCAGTAAGTAAAGAAGTTAGTTGTTTTAGAAAGAAATATATGTATATATATATGAAAAAGAACTTTCAATCATCTAAATAAACATGACCGAATGATGTAGGAATTAGGTTTAACCCTCATAAGTCCTCTTATATTTAGCCTTCATAAAAGAAGAAATTATGGTTTTTCTTTAAATTTAAAAAGGATCTTGTACTTCTAACTCATTCTTTTATTTTGCTTTAGATAGATATGCATACTGTGTAAGTGTGATATGCTTGGGATTTTTCAACTCAACTTCGAATATTATTTTATTAATATTTACTTATTATTCCTGGTTCCATTAGGCTTTTCTACTTCATTATGTAGCACATATCAAACCGATGACTCCAAAACCAGATGGTCTTAGGGCACCAGGTGAAAAAACACCCTTCAGGTCAAATATGCAAGTGGAGTAGGCCACGAAATCAAGATTTATTTATAAAGATTGCTTTTCTGACGTAAGTAATCATGCTTCTTGAGGCACAATTATCCAGCTCCTTTTTCTTTTTTTTTCTTTAAGAGTTGTGTTTCTAAATCCCAAGCATGTGTGTGTGAATTATGCATATTCTACTAAGGCTAAATAAAAGGTGTGAGTTGTTTTCCTTATCCTTTCTAACTCTTTAGTCAAACCAATCTTTCTTATTTACTCAGGCAAAAATAAAGATTTATTACTAAGGTTCCCGTAATTCCTACAATCTTTTGGTATTTTTATAAAGAGTATGAAAATTCTTTTCAATCTGAGAGATTTTTTTTTTGGAAAGAAGAAAGAAAAAAAAAAAGAAAAAGAAAAAGTGTTAGCACCTCCCACACCTATCTAATGCATTGTCCTCAATGAATGCAGATGAAAATGTAAATGCAATAAATAGGGGGAAGAGATGATGTCACCGTCTTAGTGGACTCGGGCCGACCAAGTACGAAGAGGCTAAAGGAAATGTCAAGAAGAATGTACATGGGGTAAGCATATAAACATTTTTTTTTAATTGTTTGTTGTGGTTAGGTGTATGATGGAGCAAAAAAAGTCAGCACACTATCATCTGGAATCATCGGCTCAGTGGTCAAGAAGAGCTTCAGTCTTTGCCCATTCACTTTAAATTCCGTGTTATTTTTAGGATCTGCGATAAGCACGGCACCGTGTGGGAAAACAGTGTGCACAATAAATGGTCCCGACCAACGAGTTTTCAGCTTCCCCGCGAAAATATGAAGCTTAGAGTTGTACAGCAGAACCCTATCTCCCGGTGCAAAGGTTTTCCGGGTTATGTTTTGGTTATGAAAAAGTTTGGTCCTGCTCTTGGTGATTCGTGCATTCTCATAAGTTTCATTCCGTATCTCCTCTAATTCTGAAATTTGTAGTTTCCTAAGTTCACCGGCCTTGGTCAAATCAAAGTTGAGTTGCTTAATTGCCCAGAGGGCCCGGTGTTCTAACTCTACTGGCAGATGACAGGCTTTGCCAAACACGATTCTATAAGGAGACATCCCCAGAACTGTCTTAAATGCGGTGCGGTAAGCCCACAATGCATCATTGAGCTTAACCGACCAATCCTTTCGGTTCTGTCCGACAGTCTTTTCCAGAATGAGCTTTGATCTGTCGGTTGGTGACTTCAACCTGCCCATTTGTCTGGGGATGATACGGGATCGATAACTTGTGATTGATGGAATATTTTCGCATCAGAGCTTCAAAAACTCTGTTGTAGAAATGCGATCCATTATAACTAATTATCGCTCTAGGGGTGCCAAACCGGGAAAAGATGTTTTCTTTGAGAAATTTGACAACCACTTTGTTGTCATTCGTCTTGGTTGGCACAGCTTCTACCCACTTAGAGACATAATCTATAGCAACCAAAATGAATTGGTTGCCGAAGGAGTTGGGGAATGGCCCCATGAAATCGATGCCCCAAACATCAAAGATTTCAACTTCAAGGATCGGGTTCAGGGGCATCATGTTTCTTCTAGAAATTTTCTCGATTTTCTGACAATTTGCACATGACTTGTAAAAATGATATGAATCCTTGAACAAAGTGGGCCAGTAGAACCCACTTTGTAGAACCTTCTCTGCAGTCTTACGGGGACCGAAGTGTCCTCCGCATGCAAGATCATGACAAAAGCTGAGCACACTCCTCTGTTCCTCCTCGGGTATGCATCGTCTAATTATTTGGTCTGGACAATACTTAAAAAGATACGGTTCTTCCAGAAGAAGTACCGTACTTGGGCAAAGAAGCGGTATTGGTCTTGCTTTGTCCAGTCAGCAGGTAATTGTCCTATGGCCAGGTAATTAACGATGTCAGCATACCAAGGTTCCTTAAAATGACTAGGATGTGCTCGTCTGGAAAATCCTCATTGATCGGAGCTTGGATGGTTGGTGCATTCGGAATTCGTGAAAGATGATCAGCAACCACATTTTCTATACCTCTTTTATCCCGAATTTCTAAGTCAAATTCTTGCAGCAAAAGGATCCACCGAATCAGTCGGGCTTTTGCATCCTTCTTCGTCATGAGGTATTTCAGAGTCGAGTGATCCGTGAAAATCACCGTTTTCGAACCTAACAAGTAGGGTCGGAATTTTTCTAACGCAAAGAAAACGGCCAAGAATTCCTTCTCAGTCGTTGTATAATTCTGTTGGGCGTCATTCAAGGTCCTACTCGAATAGTAAATCACGTGCTGCCTATTATCGATGCGCTGTCCTAGAACAGCGCCAATAGCAGAATCAGATGCATCACACATGATTTCGAATGGCTGGGCCCAATTAGGAGCAGAAATGATAGGTGCAGAAATCAGTTCTTGCTTAAGCTTCCCCCATGACTTGAAACATTCATCGTTGAAATCAAAGGGCACGTCCTTAGCGAGCAGGTTAGTTAAGGGCCTCACAATTTTGCTAAAGTCCTTAATGAACCGTCGGTAGAACCCAGCATGCCCTAAAAAGGATCTAATATCCTTGATGCTTTTGGGGGGTGGAAGCTTAGCAATCACTTCTACCTTAGCCTTATCTACTTCTATGCCTCTCCTCGAAATCTCATAGCCCAAGACAATCCCTTGTCTCACTATAAAGTGACATTTTTCCCAGTTTAGAGTTAGGTTCTTCTCAATGCATCTTTGTAGCACTAACTCTAAGTGATGAAGACATTGATCAAAGGAATCTCCGTAGATGGAGAAGTCATCCATGAAAATCTCAAGAAAACGTTCCACCATATCAGAGAACAAACTAAGCATGCACCGTTGGAACGTTGCAGGAGCATTGCACAATCCAAAAGGCATGCGCCTATAAGCAAAGGTTCCGAACGGGCAGGTGAACGTCGTCTTTTCCTGGTCTTCTGCAGCAATAGGGATTTGATTGTATCCCGAGTACCCATCTAGAAAGCAGTAGTACTCATGTCCAGCCAAATGCTCAAGCATTTGGTCGATGAAGGGTAGCGGGAAGTGGTCTTTACGGGTAGCAGCATTCAACTTTCTGTAGTCGATACAAACACGAACCTTGGTAGACAGTCTTGTTTGTACCAACTCTTTTTCCTCATTTTCTACTACCGTAAAGCCAGCCTTCTTTGGGACCGCATGAACCGGGCTAACCCATTGGCTATCAGAAATGGATAAATGATCCCATTATCTAATAGTTTCAGAATCTCAGCCTTCACTACCTCTTGCATGAGAGGGTTAAGCCTGCGTTGTGGGTCCCTCCTAGGGGTTGCTTCATCAACTAAATGGATTCTATGTTGCACTATGGCTGGACTTATTCCCTTGATGTCCTTCATTGTCCATCCAATGGCTTCCCTATGTCTTTCCAGAATAGACATTAAGCTGTCCTCTTGTTGCTCAGTCAGGTGGGATGCTATGATGACTGGCAAGGTGTCCTTTCCGCCCAGGTAGGCACTTGAGATGTTCAGGCAGGACTTTCAACTCTAGGGTAGGTGTTGTTTCATTAGAGGGAATCTCTGGGCTTTCGATCCTAAGATGGGGTACACTAGGGCTTGATGCCCAATCCACTGCTGAATCCACGATCTGGTCTAGATTAAAATCCTCAGCCTTCAGATCAAACTCTGCCTCAGCTTCTATCTCCATGCATTCCTCATGCTCACTGGTCAGGTTTTCAATAGAATTGACCTCGAATGTCTGATCATTGACATCCCTAGGTTGTCTTCTAAGATTGAAAACATTGACTTCCTTCGTCATGTCTCCGAAAGTTAATCGCATGGACTCGTTCCTACAGTTGATTATGGCATTGGCTGTAGCTAGGAATGGGCGCCCTAAGATGACGGGAGTTTGAGACCTAAGATTGGACACAGGTTGGGTCTCAAGCACAATGAAGTCAACGGGGCAAATGAAATCCCCGACCCGGATGAGGACATCTGTGATTTCCCCCTTTGGGATCTTCACAGATCGGTCAGCTAGCTGAATGGTGACTCGAGTTGGGCTTAGCTCACCCAACCCAAGTTGCTGGTATACAAAGAGAGGTAGCAAGTTGATACTTGCTCCCAGGTCAAGAAGCGCTCTACTGATTTCAGTCTGTCCTATGGTGCAGGAAATGGTGGGACATCCGGATCTTTGTATTTCACCGGAATGGGACCAGACAGAATTTCGCTTATGTTAGTGGCCAAGAACACTTTCTTGGGCACATTGATCTTTCTCTTCTTAGTACACATATCTTTCAGAAATTTGGCATAAGCCGGGACTTGTTGGATAGCGTCTAGAAGTGGCACATTTAACTTGTCCTGGTTGAAAATCTCTAGCATTTTCTCCATGTGCATATTTTTATTATTGTTCCTAAGCCAATTGGGAAAGGGTGCTACAGGCTTGTGAACTTGTTCAGCAGCTTTGTCCTCGTCAGATGTCTGTGGAGCGGTTTGGGAGGAACTAGCAGAGGTGGAGGCTTGAGTGGGATCAGGATGGACTGGACTCTTCTGTTGGTAGACCTAGTTATCTACCTTCTTTTCAGATCTCAGTGTGTGAACAGCATTACACTGGTTAATTGATGGATCCTGGACTTCATATGCTTGGTTGGAGGTTTTTGAGTTAACTAATGGCTGACTAGGCAAAGTACCCTTAGGTCTTTCACTTAGGGAGCTAGCTAACTGGCTCATCTACAATTCCAACCTTGATATGGCCTGTGAATGACTATTCAGAGTTTGTCCCTGGTTCTGCATGAAAGCAGCCTGGGACTTAATGAAAGTCTCTATGCTCTCCTCCAATTTACTGATTTTCTTTTCCATTGGAGAGCCTTGGGAGGACGAAGATGGGGCTTGACTAGGAAAAGGTGGTGGAGGAGCAGGGTGGTGAAAGTTGTTGGAAAAATTAGGCCTGGGAGGATTGTTTTGGGCCCAGGAGAAATTTGGGTGATTCCTCCAGCCGGGATTGTAGGTCTGCGAGTAGGGGTTGTGAGGCGGCCGTGAGTAAGCCGCGTTCATGTGTTCTGGTGGCATTTGTTGGGCGTGGAAAACAGGGCACTCTTCAAAGACATGGTTCGATGCCTGACAATATGAACAACCCGGATTGTGAATTGGTGGTGGGTTGATCTGGTTAACACTAGCAGGCTCTTTTGTTTCCAGAGCCTCTATCCTTCTCATCAGGGTAGCAATCTTAGCCTCGGCAGTTATGGATGATTCTAGGGATAGGAGCCCTCCTTTTGAAGCTATAGATTGTGAATTCTTAGGTTTTTCCGAGGCTGGCTCCCATTGCAGGGTTTTCTCCGCTAAATCCTCAAACAAATCCCAACCCTGATTCTCATCCTTCTGCAAGAACCCTCCCTGACACATCATTTCTAAAAGGGTCTTAGTCTGATAATCTAGACCATCGTAGAGAATCTGGCACTGACGCCTTTTCTCCATGCCATGATGAGGGCACTGAGCGAGGAGATCTTTGAATCGCTCAAAGTATCTCCAAAATGGTTCGCTCGGGTCTTACTTAAACTGCATGATGTTCTTCCTAATGAGGGCAGTTTTGTGAATTGGGTAAAATTTCTTCAAGAAAGCCTTGACGAAATCATCCCACGTCGTGACTGAATCTGCTGCCAAACTGTACAACCACTTCTTAGCTAGGTCCTTTAGGGAAAAAGGGATGAAACGTAACCTAACGGCATCGTCTCCTAGCTGGGGTATTTGTATCATAAGGCATACTTCTTCAAATTCCCTAACAAAGAAGTATGCGTCCTCTGATTCTAAACCATGAAATTTGGGAAGAGTGTTAATGAATTGGGGCTTTAACTCAAAGTTATTTCCGTTTGCTTCAGGAAGTTTTATGCAAGATGGAAGCGAGGTTCTGATCGGGTAAAATCTATCCTGAAGTGACGCCATCACCGATTCTGGATGCAAAGGTAGAGAAGTGTTTCTTGTTAATCTGGAAGTTGAAGGATCTCTCACCCACTCTTGCATTCAGCACACCACAACCAATGTGAAAACAGCAAACAATCGAAAAGAATAAAAAACAAACAAAAGAAATCAAAAACAACCACAAGCCTTAGTCTAAGGTACCTGGACCTAGACGACTCCTAACTGGTCGATTCTCCGGGGAAGGTTGTTGCAGGAACTTGACTACAAGCTAATTGGCCAGGAAAGGGCAAAGCTCGGGGAGAGGTATCCGGGCGGAGCCACGGGCCTAATTATGCCAAACCACGGAGCTTTTGAGGCTCTACCTCTAAATCTACTTTCCTTAGACACCGATTTTGCAGGAGTAAAGTTCTTACAATTTCCAACCTCGATTGATCTCTTAGTAAGTCCGAGATGTCCCAAGGGCCAACGTCTATTGATTTTTAGTTAAGGCTTGGGAAAATGTGAGTGCACTTGGAGATGGCTTTTGGGCTAAGGAAGGGTGATGAAATCCCCACCTTATCTTGTTTATTTGGGTTTTGCCCTTAAAGTCAATTGTGCAAGTGTACAGTTTATTCACAACAAGGTAACACTCAAAGCGGTAAATCACTTTAGAATGTTGGTCCTATTCTATATGAATGCACACGTACCTTGTCTCCAGCACTCTTCAACAGAAATTGAAATAGACACGTGCCCTAAATGCAAAAGTCTAATCCAAATTTCAATTAAGCAACAAGTGAATTTCTGTTGAATTTATTACACATGCATATGGTGAAGCATCCAAGGAAACAAAAAATTTAGAAAGCAATTTTTTTAGCGGCTTTCGGCAACCCTGCAAACGAGTTTGTTAGTACTTCAATCGGAAAAATTCGCTTTTACACGAATCTTCCGAGGGCAAATGAATCCTCGCGCAATGTCCTTGGCCACCTCTTTTGCTTCCCGTGAAAGTGAGTTCCTTGGTTCTTCTCCTACACACAAAAACAAAGAACAATCTTTAGTAGTGAACAATAAAGCCGTTCCCCCCCGGCAACGGCGCCAAAATTTGATCGGCAAAAAGCAAGCACAAGAAAAGTAGAAAGAGAGTGGGTCGAAATTACTGCTTTTGCGATTCTTCCGTAGTAGCGAAGTGGCTATACGGGTCGTATCCACAAGGAGGGAGAGCGATGGAAGCTTGATGCGGCTTTTATGTTCAAGAAAAGAGAATGTTCTTTGTTTCCAAATAAAGAATTTAAAAAGTGAAATCAAGTTGTTTCAAGGATTGTTGGAAAATGTTTTGGTAGTTTGTAAAAGTGGATTTGTAAAACCGCATGGCTAACCTTCTACTAATTGCTCCCACTAATCCCTAACTTCTTGAAGATGTGCCTCACGATGGATCATAGGCAAGCTTATCCCTGATGCAATGGAACTATTCACGTGGAAATCGAGTGAAAGTTCTTCCTATAACTTTGCTTTACACGGTAAAAACTCGGACATTCCCATATCAAGATCCATTAGAAGGCAAGAATACGGGAAGACACGAGTGCACTAATGGTATCGGCAAAGTTAAAAGGAAAGTCTCTAACTTACAACAACAAGCAAAGTACAAAACTTATAGATCATCAAAACTATTTAAGTATGAAATATAAGAAGGTAAATACTTGTAGGTAAGTTAGAGTTAGAACCCTCGTCTTAAGATGTTATAGCTCTCGTTTGCACAAGGCTTGTTGACACTATTGACTCATGCGGGTTATCGATTAAGCAGTTAAAGATTAGGGGGTTAGTAGTTAGTTAGCCATGCTATGGAGGAGTTAGTTACACATGGTAAAGAAAAGAACAACAAAAGAAAAGAGATAAAGAGAAGGAGTTACACTAAAGCAAAAATGTAAAAACAAATGCAAAGACAAGTAAATAGAAAGAAGGAAGAGAAGTAGTACTTGTATTTATCTTGTCACCCTTCCAAATACAACTCCTTACAAACTCTCTCTCTTTCACTTTAATGGCTAAATCTTAAACCTAAAACTTAGAAGAAGAAGAACAACAACAACTAAACCTAAAAAAAAACTACAAATTTCTCTTCAACTCTCTGGATCTCTCAACTGAAGAACCCTCCTGGGCTTTTATAGGCATCAGGAATAAGGGGGCCAGGGGACAAACCCTGGCTCAAAACGCGGCGCGCCGCGCGGCCACATGGCCGTGGCGGCGCGCGCAACGCCGCCTGCTGCGCGCCGCCTGGTTGTCCCCCGCCGCGCGCCCACATGGCCGCGAAAACGCGGCATTTGCCGCGTTTCCGCGGCAATGCTTTTACGGCGCGCGCAGCGCCGCCTGCTGCGCGCCGCCTGTCGGCTGGATCTCTTAGTTTCTGGTTTGGCCGCATTTTCGCGGCAAAATGCCGCATTTCCACGGCTTTCCTTGGGCGGCACGTGCGGCACCGCCGGCTGCGTGCTGCGCTGTTGTCTCCCTGTTGACTAACGCTCCTGATTTTGACAGAGTCAGCCCTCTAGGTCAATAGCTACCTTTTAAGCCTTTTAATCACCAAATAATGGTGATTTAGACCTTCTTCTTCATTTACCCACCATGGACCTAGGATCAAGCAAGCAAGGATTTATTAGTAGAATTTTACATGAAATAAATATGAGAATGTGATGAAAATTATGCAAAATTAGAGACTAATCAGGTATTCGTTATGACGAAATTCAAATCAGTTTCACTCATTTCAAGGACCTACGATCGAACCCTATCCATCACATCAATTAAAATTCAATTACAATCATAAAGATGACATACAAACTTCACACCAAATACTAAGTGATAATATTTCACACTGGGCGCACCTAGAGATGATGGTTAATGAGTTAGCGGTTGAGCAGGAGGAGGATTCATTTTCCACTCAACCTGTTCTTGATTCAAAATCTAAAATAGCTATGTCAATTCAGGAACACATCAATCAGATAGAATGAAAAGAGTCTAAAGCGAGAAACCCATATCAATTCTAGATCACATTTGTCTTCATGAAGCAAATGAGTTCAATAATGTTGATAAACCCGATGAGGAAGTATGCATATTAGACGACTATCGTTGATTTCGAGACAAACTGATTAGAGATCATTTGGCCGAATATTCACCTCGTAGGGAACAAGTTGAGTCGTACAGTGAAGATAAGTGTGACGATGAATTTTTGTGCTTGGATGAAGTGTTTCAAGATGATTGGAATACATGTACACCTCTCAAGAAGAAAGTTAAATCATATGTGAAGATATTTGTGAAGATGATGAGCCTTTATTTCTTGAATATTATTTAAAGATAAATGCGATCATGGTAGTGAGAAAACGTATGTTACATCTAGAGTTTCCTTTGAAAGAGGGAAGCTTGATTTAAGTATCTTCTCATTCAATGAACCAACTATCAATCGTTTAAAAACATAACTCAAGAACCTAAAATTGACAAAACTTTAAAAATCTCATCGAAGATGAACTTAACTGTTTGGATGAATCGATTAGGGATGCTTTGGTTAGTTACACACCTTCGAAAGAAATGGTTAATTCAATTTTTGAGGAGATATATGAAGATGAGCTTAAAATTCTAGATATTCATGTTGTGTATGCCCCAAAAATATTTTTTGATGACAACGATGAGTTTATGAAGAGTGGAAGAGGGAAGAAGAGTAAGAAAAAATTGAGAAAATTTAGGAACAAATTGGAGAGGATGAACAACAAAATAACAAAAAGATTGGTCTCCCCATTGTGCCCTATAAAGAGAACCCATTGGAATGATGAGAAACGAGCTAGATGGATGAATCCTAAAAAGATCTAGGTAAGGGAGATGCATGTGTTGTATATATAATTGTATATTCTTATTATTATTTATCTCTTTTTATACTTTACTTCATGCTCATGCATTTCATTCATACATTGGGGACAATGCATGAGATAAGTGTGGGGAAGAGTACTAACGCTTAACTTTTAAAAATAAATAAATAAATAAATAAATAAATAAATAATAAAAAATAATAATAAACAAATAAACAAATATATTTATTTTAACATAAATGATTAACTCACTAACCTTAGGTTATTAACTTAACAAAATTTTTCTTTTTATTTCTAAAAAAAAATATTTACTAACCAGACTAATATAATGATTAACTTACTAACTTTAGGTTAATATTAACTTAACAAATATATATATACATATATATGTGTATATATATATATTTGAAAAAGGAAACAATATTTTGACTTATCTTTTGAAAGAAATACAAGTTAATCTTAAGAATTAGGAAAATCATGATTAGGATTTCTAAAAACTTAGTCAAAATAAAATAAATTGTTGGATTTTTAGGTATAGGAGAAAAAATTGAATAAGTAATTTGTAACACTTGCCTTAACTAATCACCTGTTTCTTAACATTTAAATGCTTTAGGGAGGTGATGTGGAAGTGATCGGTCACATATATTGCATACATATTGTCACATTTCCATGCTTGTTATCTAAATAAAACATATTAATAAGTTTTATTGTTCTTTATAAAATGCAGACCCATTGCTAAAGGATAGGCCAGAGAAACGAGCCCAAAAGCCCATTTAATTCAGAATAAATTTGAAAACAGAGAATCAGGGCAAATCTTGGCATATCAGAGAGGTTGAAAACCAGTTGAAATGAATCTTCCTGAATCAAACGATTGAAGCCAACAAATCAAAGATCGTTTCGTCAAATCAGGGAGCTGCAACAGTAAATCCAACAAGACAAAAGGAAGCACAAAGCCACGCCATATGATCCTCCACCTGGATGTGGCTAATTGATCACATCCAGGCCACGGATCCGCGGCTTGTTGGTGGAGATAAGGGGAGCGTTTTCTCCCCTTATCTCCTCACTCCCTTCCCTCTGAGGTTTTGCCTATAAAAGCTAGGGTTTTGTACTGAAAAATTAGCGACGACTAGGATTAGAATTTTTGTTATTTCTTTAAGGATTTAGGCTTTGTTAGATACTGTAAAAGTTGTATTTTATTTTGCAATTTGTAGTTCAGTACAAAAACTTGTGAGAGAGAGGAATTGAGTGCTTGTAACTTGAAGATTGAAGTGACATCAATACAAGAGTCGAGCTCATTTTCTTCTACTTATTTTACGGTATGTTTTACTTTAATTACTTGCATTGTTTCTTGTTTCTCATGAGTAGCTAAATCGATTTTCTGGGCTCACTATTGTACCTCTCCCCAATTCTTCTTCTTTTCTGATTTTCATTAAAAAGACCCAATGAATCATTTGCATGCCTAATTTAAAGCCTTTCTTCTTGAAAGTGTTCTTAAAGGCACGTGAGGATGGGTTTGGATCTTTAAACTCTTATTTTTTTTAAGAACGTTTCTTGAACTGTTTTTATTTCATACTTGCTTCTTCGCGTTTGATGATTTAACATTCGATTCAAAATGATTTCTTAAAGAAAAGAGTGAACTCTTCCAACCATCTTATGTGCTTTACTTCAAACTTTCTAAAGTCAACCTTAAGTTTTGTCTATGATCAAGTTGAGGCACTTAGGATTTCAATAGAAGAATCAATGGTTGAGTAGTGAGATAGTGAGCCCAGATTTTCTTCCTTATTATAATCAACCAAATAATTTTCGAGCTTTTTAAATCACCTTCTCCAAAGCCTTCTCTAAAGTTGCAATTGCTCTTTTAATCATCTCCTTCTTTCCATTCTCTTTTCAATTAAAAAACGAGCACAATTCTTTGTTATTAAATGAAACACCGAAAAGCTTTCATCGCATTCCTCCTCGTGGACACGACCCGTTAGCCACAAGCTATACGGTAATTTCTTAACTCTTTGATTGTTCTTTCATTTTGGCAATCAATTTTTGGCGCCGTTGCCGGGGAGGGAACGGTGTATTTATTTTTTTAATAAGTTTGGTGTGTTATTTCAGGGACTTGAAGATTCAGATCTAGCATTCAAACTTTGCAAGAGAAGACTTACAAATTCTGTGCCCCCACTCTCGAAAGTAGGAAACAGAATTTCAAGAAATTGCATTGCAAAAGTTGAAAAATTCATGGACTACTAAAACTCTTTTTTGCAGGACATATTGCTCGCAAAAAATTAAGTTTTTATACGTTATATTCTTGCTATTTCTGCTATCCACCATCCCTGTTTTAATCCAACAGTAATTTGAGTGATTTTTAATTGCTTAAAAAAACGTTTAGATTTGCATTCTAGGTATTTCTCTAATTACGTTTATTTTACAATTACTGTTGAAGATAGCTGGAGACAAGGTATGTATGCATGGCATATAGTTTAGGAAATATTCTTGGGTGATATTTGCTTTTGAATGCTACTTTTCTATATCTTGCATACTTTGCACCAATCAATTCTAAGGGCAAAACCCAAGTCAAGATAAGGTGGGAAAGTTATTACCCATCCTTAGCCCACAAACCATCTCCAAGCACGCACAACCTAAGCCTAAGTAAAATCTGATAGACGTTGGCCTCAAGGACATCTCGAACTCATTAGGAGATATCTTAAGGGAGAAGGTGTTGGAATTTGACTCCTGCTAAATCATTGTCTAGGAAGGAGATTAAGGGCCGAAAGCCCGAAGGTTGGTGGTTACTTAATTAAGGAACGTCTTTGACGGATAACCTCTCACCAATCTTGCCCTGACCTGGTTGATTAGCTTGTGGTCAAAGTCTACATTATACCTCCAGTGGACAATCAACCAGTTATGAGTTGTCTAGGTCAAGGTTACCTTAGATTAGGCTTGGTTGTTTTCTTTTCTTGACTATTGGTGAACTTGTTTGTGATTGTGTATGCAAGTGTGGTCAAGAGACCCTAATTCATCTAGGTTAACTAGAAACACATCACCACCCAAGTTCGAAACAAGACCAGATTCGGTTATGGATCGACCGACATCTTTGCAGGATAGGTTCTATCCCATTAGAACATCACTTCCATCTTGCATCCAACTTTCATCGGTTGGTGAACACAACTTTGAGCTTAAGCCACAGTTCATCAATACACTCCCTAAGTTCCATGGCATAGAGTCCGAAGATGCTTATTTACTTATAAGAGAATTTGAGGAAGTATGCTTAATGATGAAAATCCCACACCTTACAGATGATTCTATTAGGTTGAGATTTATCCTATTTGCTCTTAAGGACTTAGTCAAGAAATGGCTCTACAGCTTAGCGGCCGGCTCCATCACATCTTGGGATGGTTTCATCAAGGTCTTCTTGAAGAAATTCTATCCAATCCACAAGACCGATCTCGTTAGGAAAAACATCATGCAGTTCAAGTAAGAACCTAGTGAACCATTTTGGAGGTACTTTGAACGCTTCAAAGACCTCCTTGTCCAATGTCCTCATCATGGATAGAGAAATGGCGACAATGCCAAATTCTTTATGTCGGTTTAGACTACTTGACCAAGACCCTCTTAGAAAGCATGTGCCAAGGGGGATTCTTGCAGAAGGACGAGCATGAAGGATGGGATTTATATGAAAATCTAGCTGAAAAGACCATCCAATGGGAACTTACTAGTGAAAGCTCTAGAAATTCAAACTCTATCTCTTCAAAAGGAGGTCTCCATTCGATTGAATCATCCATAGCTAACGAGGCTAAGTTAGCTAACCTAGCGAGAAGACTGGAAGTTTTAGAAACTAAGGAACCAAGTCCAGTCAATCAAGTCAGCCCAAACCAATTTCTAACTCTGGGTTGTACTTACTGTCAGGCCATGAATCATGTGTTTGAGGTGTGTCCTGTATTTCAAGCTCACCAACACTTTCCTTAACTAATGAATGCGGCCTTTTCAAGGCCGAACAATGATCCTTACGCTCCAACGTACAATCCTGGCTGGAGAAATCACCCAAATTTCTCATGGAGCCATCAAATAATGATCACCTACGGTCAAACCATTCAAGCCGCTTCCATCATTCCAATAATTCTTCCAATCATCAACCCAACTTTTTCAATCACCCTCACAATTCTCCCAACAAATTTTCAAATTATCAACAAAATTTTCCCAATCAAGCTCCACCATCTTCCTTCCAGAATCCTCAACTCGAAAGGAGAATGACTGATTTTAAGAGAAACATGGAAAGGTACATGAAGAAGAACCAAGATTCCCTCATGCAAACAATACAGAGGCTAGAGGGTTAAATGAGCCAGTTAGCCAATCCACAATATGAGAGGCAAAAGGGTACCTTGCCCAGTCAAACAATTATGAATCCTAGGAATTTCCAACAAGCTCATCTGGTTGAGGATCAATCACTGAATCAATGTAATGTTGTTCATACATTGAGGTTGGGAAAGAAAGTTGATAACCAAGTGTTAACACCAACTAATCCTAGTCAGCACAATCACACTTCAGCATCCACCTCATCTAATCCCACTCCTAAATTTGATGAATCTGAAAAAAATAAGTCAATCAGTGATGTGTACCAGCCTATAGCACCATTTCCTAATAGGCTGAAAAATAAGCAAAATCCACACATGGATAAGATAATTGAGATCTTTAATCAAGTGAAGATAAATGTGCCACTTCTTGATGCGATCCAACAAGTTCCATCTTATGCTAAGTTTCTTAAGGACATGTGCACCAAGAAGAGAAAGACTAATGTACCTAAAAAGGTCTTCTTAGCCACTAACTTTAGTGAGCTACTATCGGGTCCGATCCCTGTTAAGTACAAGGATCCAGGTAGTCCAACCATTACCTGCACAATAGGACAAACCGAGATTAGTCGTGCTCTTCTTGACTTGGGGGCAAGTATCAACTTGCTTCCATTCTCAGTTTATCAACAACTCGGGTTGGGCGATCTTAGTCCAACTCGAGTCACTATCCAACTGGCTGACCGTTCAGTGAAAGTTTCAAAAGGGGAGATTAATGATGTCCTTATCCGGGTAAGGGAGTTTATTTACCCTGTTGATTTTATAGTTCTAGAGACACAACCTGTGTCTAACTCTAATCATAGGGCTCAAACTCCTGTTATCCTAGGGCGACCATTCCTTACTACTGCCAATGCCATCATCAATTGTAGGAATAGGTCCATGAGGTTAACTTTTGGGGACATGACTAGAGAAGTCAATGTCTTCAACCTAGAAAAACAACCTCATAAGATAAGAGATCAAATATTTGAGATAAACTTTGTTGAAAATAATTGTGCTGAAGAGAGTGAAGATATAGAAGATGAGTCGCTGTTTCTTAATGAACTATTTAAGAATGAATGTGATTATCTTGATGAGAAGGCATATGTCGGAGATTCTAATGTTAGAATACCCTTTAAAAAGAGGAAATTTGATTTGAATATCTTTACTTTCGATGAGCCAACAAATAATGTATCGCATGAGGATATAATTCAAGAACCTCCGATTGACATACTCTTTGAAAACCTCTTTGAAGAAGAACTCATGTGTTTGGATGAACCAACTAGGGATCTTTTGAATAATTACACATCTCTAAGGGAAAGTGTTGACCTAAGCTTTGAGGAGATATATGAAACTGAGTTAGAATTCCTAGGCATTCATAGTGAGGAAGTTCCAACTGAGAAGTGTGGTGGTGATCAATTTTTGAATAATAAATGTAGAAATGTGAGGAAGGAGAACCTAAAGAAGTTGAGACTGGGGAGGAAGAGAGCTAAAATGACAGAATTGGCCTCCCCACGGTGCCCTATAAAGAGGACACATTGGAATGACGGGAAGAGAGCTAAAGGGGTAAGACCGAAAAAGATCTAGGTGTGGGAGAAACTTGATGTTGTACATATTTTTGTATAATATATGCACCTCTTTTACATTTCATTTCATGCATGTATACATTTCTTTCATACATTGGGGACAATGCATGAGATAAGTGTGGGGGAGGGTACTAACATGACTAATATAACTTCAAAAAAAAAAGTAAAATGTAAAATTTTTTTTTGTATATATATATATATATAACCTTTTTGAAAGGTAAGAACAATATTTTGATATATTTTTGTAAGAAATTAAGTCAATTTTAAGGAATAGGAAAATTATAATTAGGATTTCTTACACTTGGTCAAAATAAGATGACTTGTTTGATTTTTAAGGTTAGGAAGAAAATTTGTGAAAGTAATTTAGTCTTGATCTTTATATTGATGAAATATGCACACTTTATACACTTACACACTTAGGGTTTAAAAATAAAGACTCTTATGTCTTATAAAAAAAAAGAAAAACGAAAAAAAACTATATGAAAAAAAAATTATAAATAAAACAATCTAATTATTGATTAGCTAGGTGCTTTGGCCTAAGCAAGCCTTGGTATTTATGCAAAAGATAATTAGATAAGTTTGAAAAAATATATATATATATAAATCCTCTGATTAAGCTGGGTATTTGTACCTCATGAAGCATAAGTATTCACGCCTAAAAGGGGTACATTTTATAAATACCTTGGTTTCGTGGCTTTGTCTGCTCGAATGTTTAAGTCCTTAGGGGTGTTTTCTCACCTGGTGCCCTAAAACTGTCCGATTTAGGTGTCACCGACTAAAGGCTCGTTACATGGGCAGATTAGAAAGCCTAATGAAATTGAGGAATAGATTCCACCAAAAATAAATATAAATAAGGCATAGGAGTTAATGTTAAAGAACCCTTAGTCAAACTTCACAGTCACGATGGTGCATATGACTCAGGGTAAAGTAATAAACTAGATGAGAAAGACAATTTGACTCCTTACTTTGATTGATGACATGTTTTTGGAATGGTGACTAAGTTTAGGAATGAAAAATTTGATATTCCTATAACTTATAGATTACTTAAACTCTCACAAATATACTTCAAATATTTTCTCTTTTCAAAATGCTTTTTGAAAATACTAACTTTTTTCTCTTTCTTTATGATTTTGTGGGTGCAATCCACTGAAAACCCTCACGAGACAAAACTCGTCCTCTAGGGTAACCTAGAGGTTTAACAGCTTGTTACACATGCTCAGTGCAATCGAGTGACCTGCGAAAGTGGTCTAATAATTGATAAAGATTAGTTTTGAAATTTTGCTCGAAGGCGAGTAAAAGATAAGTGTGGGGGTGTGATCGATCACATATATTGCATACATATTGTCACATTTCCATGCTTGTTATCTAAATAAAACATATTAATAAGTCCTATTGTTCTTTATAAAATGCAGACCCATTGCTAAAGGATAGGCCAGAGAAACGAGCCCAAAAGCCCATTTAATTCAGAATAAATTTGAAATCAAGGAATCAGGGCAAATCTTGGCATATCAGAGAGGTTGAAAACCAATTGAAATGAATCTTCCTGAATCAAGCGGTTGAAGCCAACAAATCAAAGATCGTTTCGTCAAATCAGGGAGCTGCAACAGTAAACCCAACAAGACAAAAGGAAGCACAAAGCCACGCCATATGATCCTCCACCTGGATGTGGCCAATTGGCCACATCCAGGCGGCGGATCCGCGGCCCAAGCCGCGGATTCGCGGCTTGTTGGTGGAGATAAGGGGAGCGTTTGCTCCCCTTATCTCCTCACTCCCTTCCCTCTGAGGTTTTGCCTATAAAAGCTAGGGGTTTGTACTGAAAAATTAGCAAGGGTTAGGATTAGAATTTTTGTTATTTCTTTAAGGATTTAGGCTCTTTGTTAGATAGTGTAAAAGTTGTATTTTGTTTTGCAATTTGTAGTTCAGTACAAACACTTGTGAGAGAGAGGAATTGAGTGCTTGTAACTTGAAGATTGAAGTGACATCAATACAAGAGTCGAGCTCCATTTTCTTCTACTCATTTTACGGTATGTTTTACTTTAATTACTTGCATTGTTTCTTATTTCTCATGAGTAGCTAAATCGGTTTTCTGGGCTCACTATTGTACCTCTCCCCAATTCTTCTTCTTTTCTGATTTTCATGAAAAAGACCCAATGTATATTTTGCATGTCTAACTTAAAGCCTTTTTTCTTGAAAGTACTCTTGAAGGCACATGAGGATGGGTTTGGATCTTTAAACTCCTACTTCTTTTAAGAACGTTTCTTGAACTGTTTTTATTTCATACTTGCTTCTTCGCGTTTGATGATTTAACATTCGATTCAAAACGATTTATTAAAGAAAAGAGTGAACTCTTCCAATCATCTTTTGTGCTTTACTTCAAACTTTCTAAAGTCAACCTTAAGTTTTGCCTATGATCAAGTTGAGGCACTTAGGATTTCAATAGAAGAATAAACGGTTGAGTAGTGAGATAGTGAGCCCAGATTTTCTTCCTTATTATAATCAACCAAACAATTTTCAAGCTTTTTAAATCACCTTCTCCAAAGCCTTCTCTAAAGTTGCAATTTCTCTTTTAATCATCTCCTTCTTTTCATTCTCTTTTCAATTAAAAAATGAGCACAATTCTTTGTTATTAAACGAAACACAGAAAATCTTTCATCGCATTCCTCCTCGTGGACACGACCCTTAGCCATAAGCTACACGGTAATTTCTTAACTCTTTGATTGTTCTTTCATTTTGGCAATCAGGAAGTAAGTATTCATGTAAGATACTTATGCTATATATTATACTATACATATTAGTATGTATATATTAGTATGTATGTATATGAATTGAAATACACAAACATGCATATTGACTTTGTTACCATATCCCCACCATACTTGTGGGTACAAGTACCTCATGAAGGGGGGAGGGATGGAACCTTAGTTATAGGTGTAAGATATAGGTGTAGAGAGATGATGTTAGGGGGGCACTTGTCATAATAGTATTGAAGGGAATGGAGTATAAATAAGGGGGGATGAAGAGAACAACCTCATTTGGCAACACATACACACACACACACACACACTCTCTCTCTCTCTCTCTCTCTCTCTCTCTCTCTCTCTCTCTCTTCTTCTAACACACAAAACTCTTTTCCTCTCTTCCCTTGCTGCCAGCCAAAAATAGCAGCAGCAGTAGCCCAAAAACAGCACCAGCAGCCTAAAATGCTCCCATTTTCTGCAACCACACACTCTCTCTCCCCCTCTCATTCCCTCACAAAACTTCCCTTACTTCCTTTATACAAGAAAAAGGCTTCCTTTACATGTTTTATCTCCTCCAAAAACCAAATAGAATATGGTAAAGTGATGATCTAACATCACCTTTAAGGAAATTCTTAAAGATAAGGTTGATCTAGGATAATGAGTTAGGAGGGTGATAATGGTTGAAAGGTAAGCAAATCCTTAAGATTTCTACCCTTCTTATGCTCTTTTAATTAAGAACTAATTATGATGTTATTGTGGCCTTGTAGACTCCATTATAGCGGGAGACCAAGCTTGTTAAGGAGATACTCTCTTCAAAGGTGAGTAGAACATTCGAACCTAAGTAACATAGTAGGTAGAGTAAAACTTGAAATAAAGTGAGAAATTGCTAAGTTATAAATGGACGTGAAAATGAACGATGATGCTTGTGCATGGTTTATACGCTTATGTGTACATTATAAACAATCCTTTGGTGTTATCTTGTTGTATTCTCATGAATGCTTACATGGGTGCATGATCGACACGTTATTGTGTATGCATGGTTGTCAAACACATGCCTCTTAAAAAAAGAAATAGTTTTATGAATGAACATCATACTTGACTTTATGCATATATTTAGTTACACATATATTGGATGATATAATATGTTGGTTATCTTGAAAAGGCTTGCATGTTGTTAATTTAATAAGTGGTTACTTATATATGTTAATGTCTTTCATAATATTGGCATCATGTAAAGTAGAGATCATGAGAATCCTTTATGTTGACATTGTCTTATGAATCCTTACATATGGTTATTACATGAAGAATATGATTATTGCATGTTTGGAGGAAGGGATCGGGTTGAACCGGAGGTGATCGAAGGGGAGAATATTATGATAACGTATCGGAGAAAGGGACCGGGTTGAACCGGAGGTGATCGAAGGAGAGAGTATTACGTTGAATAACGTATCGGAGGAAGGGACTGGGTTGAATCAGAGGTGATTGAAGGGGAGATTATATTTTATGTTGAACATGTATGTTATAATATGGTTAAGATAGAAATTGTATGTTAAAACTATATAAAAATATTAAACACTAGACTCTGTAATAGTCGACTGATACAGGCAATTCCTACTATATAAGTCGACTAACCCTAAGAATTAGTCGACTATAGATGTGAGATCCTATTACATAAGTTGCTGAAAACCACCCTTAGTCGACCACATATGATAGGTTAGTCGACTAGCCTCTGTTACAGGCAATGAATAGAGAGTGGACATCTTCTTTTAGCCATGATTAGTCGACTATAGATGGTAATAAGTCGACTAGTATTTAGAATAGTCGACTATACAAGATAGGAAAGTTGACTAGAATTTATTATAAGTAACAAACAGAGAGCACATATCTTTTGATCCAGACTTAGTCGACTATAGTTGGCTTGTAAGTCGACTAGTACCAAGTGTAGTCGACTATACAAGATAGGGTAGTCTACTGGGTAAGTCACAGGTAGCCAACAGAGAGTTAATATCTTTTAAGCAGACCTCAGTCGATTATAACTTCAATATAAGTCGACTTAAGGTAGTATTAGTCGACTATACGTATGGGCAAGTCGACTATCAGGACCTGTTACTGTGTTTTGGTCAGGACTTCAGCAAATACCCAAAAATGTGCAAAAATAATATCAATTATAATTGTTAACCTGATGATAAAATTCCAAATAAACCTTCAATGGTTATGCATATAAATACTGTTTTACTCACTGAGTTGTCGAGCTTACTTTGTTTATTATCACCTTCAAGTTTGGACAAAGGCAAGGGACTCGCTTAATGGAAACATATGCGGGATAGGTGTCAACAGAGATATTTTCACCCTTTTAGCATGTACTTGTGATATGTATATTGTTTTAGAAAACTATGCAAAACTTCTATGTGGATGTTCATCATAAACTTGTAAATATTGAAATGCTTGGTGCTAGACTCAAATCCTGTATAATATTGTGGAGTTTTATGGAATAGTAAAGTATACACTATGTTTTCTATGAGTTGTCGGATCAATGTTTCGAAAATATGCTAAATCATGTTGAGATCATATGTGCATATAAAGTGGAACATATATGTAAAGTATTAGGCAGGCTGATGTTAGCCGAAATTGAAGTGTTGTATCGTGATGGGTCCCACACTTGGATTAAGGATAGTCTGTGATGATTGTAATTAAAATGGAAGTTCTGGGACCATTACAGTTGGTATTAGTGCCAGGTTCTATGAGTAAGGAGAAGGTTAAGTCGGAGGTAGGGGCAATGGAAATTGTTAGGCTTATATAAATGGATACATGATTATAGTTTGGTAGTGGGTTTTATGTGACGGATTAACCGTGAGTCAAGCGGTAATTGATTATTTCCTCGCATTAGAATCGGGGTTCCCGCACATTCCGATTTGGGTGAGTTGGCTGAGGGTGCGGGCTCTCAGTAACAGCTTCTAGTGGTATGGGACACTGGGACGGGGGAATGCATTGAATTATCTATTGAAACTAAGTTATTCTAAAACATGAGACTTACGGGTAGACTAAGGATAAGTGTAAGTGTAAGTGCAAGTGTGTGTACATATATTGCTTCTTTCTTATTATAGCAGTACGTTGAGACTATTTTATGGGATTTAGATTGATATGACTCTTTGTTTGCATGTAGATGGGGGACTCTGACATATATTGGCCAATCTCTAACTCGTATAGTTCGAGTGTGAGTTGGACGACAGTTCTATGGATTGGGGATATGAGTCTGATGAGACTGACCCAGAGGTCATATTTGCAGCCCCGACCACATAGACCATGGGGAGGTTGAGTCTCAGGCGTCTAATGAGTTTGAACTAACCATTGTCGATACGGAGAGTTTATTTGGGGATTTACTTGATGTAGTAGAGATGGAAGATACAAGTACAATAAAAGAAGAGACCCGAAGAGGATTCACTTATGGAGGTGTCTTTTGGGATGAAATAAGGGAAGACGACATGGACCTATATGATGATTTGGATGACTGGTGCTGCGCAGGAGATGAATTACCGGGGGAAGACTCTGAGGAAGGCATTGATGATAGCGAGGATAGTAGCAGTACTAGCGGTTACTCGAGTGGAGAGACTCTGCCCTATGAAGGATGAATCTATGAGCAATTACTTTTGATATGTATATATATGTGTAAGCCTAGTATGCTAGTTGATGGATATCTTAAGAGTTTTATTGTATATGCCCTGACACATCTTATATGTATGCACATGGGTTAGTTTAGATATCCAACGGGTAGATATATAAGTGTTAATATCTTTGTATCCATTTTGGGGTGTACATATAAATATATATAATAGCAAGTTGCTTGTTTGCAAAGTGATAATGAGTATTGTATTAAAGTGATTGCACGAAACTAAAATTTTATCTAAAATTGTTTCCATATATGTAAAGTATGTTGACTAGTGTTGGAACCTATTTCGATGAAGACGTTCGTGAAGATCAATTCATTTGGAGCTCTAACACATGACGAATCAAGAGTCCGACATGATCAAGATGTGCCAAGGAGAGTTGATAAAGTGTGGTTTGTAAAGTTGAAATAGAGTGTAAAAGCCTTGACACAACCAACACTTCTTTGGTCCATTAGTCGACTTATACATAAGTCAAGTCGACTAATTCTTGATGTAGTCGACTAACTAGAAACCCAAGTCGACTAATTCTGTGTCAAATATCTGACCCAACTCTCTGTTTGATAATTAGTCGACCGACAGTAAACCAAGTCGACTAATTCATTTTTCTAGTCGACTTATAGAAACCCCTAGTCGACTAATTCCTTGTCAAGTCGACTAAGTTGTTAGTTGCAGTCGACTTGAAGTAGTTATTCTGAAACTGTTTTCCAACGGCCACTGACCTAGTCGACTACTAGCTAAACATAGTCGACTAATAGAAGGAATTTTGCCTAGGTTAGTCGACTAACTCCATGGGCAAGTCGACTAATAGGCAGTTCTGACTGTTGGACAGTTTCTGTTATCTGGTCTTTTTGGCAACGAATTCCAACGTCCTAATGGTTTGAATTGCTCCTGTAACTACCCTAACTTACCCTAGTCTTCAGCTATATAAGGGGTAGTTAATCCAAAGGCCAATTACCAAGATTCCATCAGTTTTTCCAAAAGTCAAAATCCAGAAAACCTGAAAACTGATTTCTAACTTCAGTTCTTCACACCAAAAGACAATTCCTATTGTGAAGTTCTCTGAAGTTCTTGATTCCTATACTGTATCTTGTCCACATACACATTCAGTACCAAGGCTATAGGAAAATATTGTAATTCTCAAAGTGTTCATTGTACACGGGAGGCTTCTTGGTTGAAGAGGCAAGTTGTACAAGGTGACCATTGTACACGGGAGGCTTCTTGGTTGAAGAGGCAGTTATACAAGGTAAAAGGTATTTCTCTTGGTGGAAGAGAAGGTGTTCTCTTGGTGGAAGAGAAGGTGTACACATTTGGAGAAGGGGATTCGACAAGTGGTGTACATGTTGTATTGATTTTGGGTGGAAAAATCAAGGTTAAAGAAAATCTCAAGCGGTGGCTTTGGGACTGGATGTAGGTCACAAGGACCGACCCAGGATAAATCTCTTTGTTTGCGTTTGTCAATTTCTGAGATTTATTTTCCTTTACATGCAAGTTATTTATTGTATTTATTTGCCTAACGATTAATCCTTCTTGTCTAGTGTTTGTGTTGACTTGTGTTGTATTTTAGATCATTGTTGCCCACAGAGATAATTCCGCAATTAGTCCTTATCTCAATGATCCTACAACTAATGACCTTATCTTATAGGAAGGACGCATGGATCTAAATCAACTACACACCAAATGAGTCTTTATCGCTGGTGTGTCACATTATAGTGTGATGAAAGTGCACACCCCATAGACAACAATGAAGATTCAGAAGTCCAGATGGGAGGAGGTCATGGGACTCTAGGGGTAATGTCGGAGTGGCTCACTCAGTTAATGACAAGAGCAAATGATAATAACTCCCACTGAGCATTGGAACAGTTTCAGAAAATGAAACAACCTGTATTTGAAGGGGAGGTGGATCCCTTTCAAGCTGAAGCATGGCTTCTCCAGATAGAGAAGATCTTGGATGTAATGAACTGCACCGATGAGCAGAGAGTATCTTTCTCTTCCTCTTTCTTTATGTTTCAAGAAAGCAGAACACTGTGGAAAGGCAGTGAAAAAGTAGTGTGAAAAGTACAAGAGAATCAATCACCTGAGAATTTTTAGTGAATATATTCACTGAAAAATATATTCCGGAGACGGCCAGAGACAAGATGGCGTTAGAATTTCTGGAATTATTACGGCAAGGCCAGATGAATATGTCCCAATATGACTAGAGATTTATCCAATTATCCAGGTATGCTGATACCTAGGTGAAGAGTGAGGCAGAGAGGACAAGAGGTTTGTGAAGGGCCTGAAATCAGAAATTCGAGGCAGATTGATTTATCTACAGCTGAAGAATTATCTCCAAGCTGTGAAGAGAGCCTTGAAGGTAGAAATGGATATGCAAGAAGGTCATGAAGACTGGGTGAAGGAATTTCCCAACTCAAAGCGCCCCCGATATCAAGGACTATCAATGTCAGTGGCATCAGGATCCACCAAAAGTAAGGATTTGGGTTTTAATACCACCCTTAAACGAGGAGATGGGCCAGAAGCAGAAGAACATGGTTGAGGAACAGAGACACTTTTACGAAAGCACAGGCTGCCTCTGCATCCCACCCCAGAATCTCGGATGCCCCTGAAAGTACATCTAGAGGGGGATGAATAGGTGTACGGCTAATCTATGAACAATAATGCGGAAATTAAAACTTAATAGCAACACACTTAGTGTAACCAATGAGTGTAGCCGAATTCCCGGTGAAGGGCTCTGGACTAACTCCTCTGATTCCTCTGAATAAGAGTTGAGGTACTATATGAAGCTCTCGTGGTTTAACACGAGTGAGGCACACAAACAAACACAACCAAGCATATAAGTGTGATATGACAATATGAATCAATGCAAGGCACATATAAGAGAGAGTTAGAGAAAGTGGATCAATCGCAAACACCAAGATATGTTTCGAGGATCGAGCACACAGCCTTACATCCCCGCCTTCACACAAAAGAATTTTCACTAATTCGTCCACACAGGACTTCCTACATAGGGAACCTCCACTGAGGATTTGGGGCAATTACAATGGGGAGTACACAACTCCTCTCTCAAAACTGAATACAACCTCTCACAGAGGCAAGACACAAAGCCAACACAAAATCCACCTCACAAATGAGGGATAGGCACTTAGCCACACTAATAACAATCACCTCACACTTGAGGGATTCCAACACAATCTCCACCTCTCACTAGAGGAGCCAAAAACCACTTCCACTATCACCTCACACTTGAGGGATACAACTCAATCACCTCTCACTAGAGGGATATCACATCAATGGAAGGTTTACAACTTAGTGATCACAAAGACCACAAACCAATTTTCTTTCTCACTAAACAAAGATCCTAATAGATAGGATAGTAGATAAGCTCAAGTGTGAGAAATCAAGGTGTTTGAAAATCAAAACACAAAGAAAAATACTTGGGAAATCAATTAGAATTTGATAGAAATGAAGAACAAAACAAATATCCCAAATCTCTATTTTCTTTGATTTTTCCAGCCCTTGAAAAACAAATAAAGATCAAATCTTTGGCTCTAAAACTCTTTTGAAAATTTGTATTAAAATATTTTAGAAGATAGAAATTTTAGCTCTCAAAATCCTTGTGAAAACCAACTTCAAATGGGGTATTTATAGCCCCTTTGAAAATCTGCCCGTTGGAGCTGAAATGGGCCAGAATGCCCTTCCGGTCGACCGGCCAACAGTCAAATTTTTGACAGTTGAGCCCAGCGGTCGACCGCCCTGTCGACCGTGCCAGATCCAGAGAGCAATTGCTCTCTGGCCGGTCGACTGCCTAGTCGACCGGGCCAAAGCTCACGGTCGACCGCCCCCACCCTGAGAGTAGGGTGACTTCAGTCGGTCGACCGTATGGTCAACCGGCCAAGCCAACTTGGCCTTTGTGCACATCTCGTGCACATCGGTCGACTGGTCCGGTCGACCGACCACTGGACCGGTCGACCGTCCCGGTCGACCGCCAGAGCCTGGCAGGGACAATTTCAAGATTTAAAAACTGGTCTTTTTACTTCAAATAAATCCCATAAATCACATAAATTCCACAAAAATTAGTTCTATATTATCTTTGAAATATAAACATGTGTGATAAAAATTCAACACATATTTCAAAATATTTGAAACCATTTTGTGACTTGAAAAATTTGCCTTAAACCAAAAACTATATTTTCCAAAATAGAATTTTTGAAATGGAAATCCGATTTTTCAAAGCACATGTAATTACAAAAACATGATATTTAAACAACTTTGAAGTATATAGTATATGGATAGAATCCAATATACATGAAATAGATATATATATCAATGTTTTTGATATTAAATCCGAAAATAAGTTTTGTTTAAATACAAAACCCAAATACATGAATAGGTTATCAAAATAAGTTATTCTAAGAATATGAAGCATACATGTATATAGATCAAATCTAATATATATTAAACCATGTAAACTTGTTTTGATATAATTCTATTCATGAAAACCAAGATCGGTTTAAACCGAAACCAAAACCAAAACATGAAACGTGTGTGTTGTGAACTTGAGCATACCACACTATCTAATCTTTAACAATGGATCTAAACTAACTATTCTAAAACAAACCGAGGTCTTCTTATAGAGCGCCGTCTCCAAATCGACTCGATCCAAATGTGATCCACCGAGCTTGACTCCAAATAAGTGCTAGATATGAACTTGACGCTCGGGCTCTTGAATCACCATGTGAAAGCTCCAAAACACCTTTGTTGAAGCTAATCACCTACTAATATCTTGGTTAAATATCTGAAACTAAATATCACAAGATTATTAGTAAACTATAACTACATGAGTTAATCATCATCAAAACTAGAGTGGAAGGCCTCTAGGCCAACAATCTCTCCCTTTTTGATGATAACAAAACTCATGGAGTTATATATGCATGGATTAAAGTTAAGCTTCAAAGAAGCTCCCCCTTAAACTCATGCATAGAAATAAACAATAAATATATGCAATGAATGTTAAACATGAATATGCATAAACATGCATAAAACAAAGAAAAAAACATGCACTTGATATCAAAATTTTAAAATAAATTATGTTTCCCTCTTTTTGAAATAAACTTTGTCTTAAATACCAATTAAAATATAATTAAACTTAAAATAAACAAGTTCTTTAAATATTACTCTTGATACCAATAAAAATTTTAGTTGAAAGCTTATCAATAAAAACAATAAAAGCTCTTGATATCAATCAATAAAAGCTCTTGATACCAATTGAAAGATAATCAATAAAAGCTCTTCATACCAACAATAAAAATTTTAAAAAAAATCTTGATACCAACAAAACAAAACAACAAAATATGTAAATATGTTCTCGATACTATATCCATGCTCTTGATACGAATATCAACAAAACATAAAACAAACTCTCTTGATACCAATATGAAACAAACTTTGATATAAACTTACAAATAAACAATAAAACATGCATATAAACTCAAATACTTCTAAACTAATAAATAAACATGCATAGATACTCAAATACTTCTCCCCCCTTTTTCAATCATCAACAATGGGGTTAAAGAAAACAATAAAACAATGTTCTCTCCCTTTTTTGTCCGAAAGAAAAATCAATAAGGGGTGAATCAAATCAAAACATTATGATATCAATTGAAAAAAAATCAATTTAGTAGCGCATCATGATATCAATTGAAAGTACATAAAACAAATATTTTTAATATAAATTTAAATAAACATACATATATTATACCAATTGAAAGTAAACAAAACATTTTGAAGAATCAACCAAAAAATTTTAATATCAATTGAAAGATGTAAACATATGGGTAATATTGATACCAATTGTAAAAATTAGTACCAATTGAAAATATTTTACACTTTTGATACCAATTTGAAAAATATAAACCAATCTTTTTGGTTAAACATAAAACTCATTTTACAATAGAGATACCAAATAGAGAAGAATATCAATTTAATATTTTTGATACCAATATTGAAAATGAAACATATATCAATTGAAAATAATGAAAAATATATACTAATTGAAAATGATTTTCATTAGGAGCGTATGATACCAAAAAATCATATCATTTTTTCAATCATTTTTCAACATAAAGTGTGGGAGTAAAATACCAAGGGTAAACAAAACCAATTGAAAGGTGAAATATGAATTTTCTCCCCCTTTATGAAATACTAAACAAAATAATGCATAGGCTTGTATAAGATATCAACTGAAAAATAATCAATTGAAATATAATTGTCATTTAAGGAATCAAGCTTATCATAACCAAAATTTGTGCTCAAAGATATAGTAAGCACAAATAAAATACATATAGATGTAAGAAAAATTGAATACCAATCGAAATTGATACTATTTGAAGTGTAAGTATACATATATAAAAACATATATGAGTATAAAAAAAAAATGTCAATAGTGATACCAATTGAAAAGGATCCAATGATATTAATTGAAAACAAAATAAGATCAAGTGTATAACTCATACTTCTTACCACCCATTTCATGCACATGTTTTAAACAGATTTTCAATAATGAGCATACAATGCATGGTCGCCCAACCAGCAGCCCTTTGAAGGGTATGGGTTTTCAAAAATAAGTTTGAAAATAATATAAACACGTTTGAAAACTCTACCAAATGAAGAAATACGAACTAGTTATATGAAAAATTTATAAAACTAGTACGAAATCCTTCAAGTAAGGAATAAAACAAAAATATATTTCATGAAAAACAAGTAAATCACATGATCACCAAAAACTCAAAAAATCTATATAGCATATATAGTCTCATGAAATAAATCATGAGTAAACAAAAATGATGTGAGTGTACAAGTATAATGTGAAATACAAGGTCATGGAAATAAGCAATTTAGCACAAATACGAAATTCCTTAAAAACATGAAAATCATCAAAACTAAAATCCTTCAAGGTATATGTATGTTTTGTACAAACTAGAGTATACATACATATCCAAATATAAATATGTACAAAATGGGAATACAAATCAAAATGTATGAATCATCAAAACTAGACTATACTAGTACATCTAATTAGTACAAATGAGCATTGAAGTACAAACATATAATAATCTATTTGTGGCCTCACTAGTTGTATAAGTATATGTTCAAGTTTAATGAAAATTAATATCTAAACATGTAGTCATAACATGAAGCATAGAAATCAAAACAAAACTCATATAATCATTATGTAAGTGCATATGCATTAGATCTATGATATACACAGTAGCTAAAACAAATGTGAGAATCACAAAAGTATAAATCCATATTACATGGGTGATCTCAAATACTAATCATGTATATCACTAATCTAAATATCATGACATTTAACATCCTAATCATGAAACATCAAAACATGATAAATGAATAATATGAAAAACATGTAAAACATAAATGAGGAGTAAGAGATCGTTACCAAAACCGATAGGGCACATCTCCAATTCTCCAACCAAGGTGGTCCTCCCACCAAACTCCCCTTGAAAGTGATGCATCCAAATTATCCTCTTTAAGCTCGGAACGCATCCACCTCAAGGCACCATCACTCTCACGTCATGTGAGAGCCCAAACCTACATCAAATAGAATAGGAGTGGTCTTTGTACCCATACTCTTTTGGGTCATGGGGGTTAGCTCCTTTCCTAACCCAAACAACCTTGTTTGCTAAATTTACATCATGAATCTTATCAAAATAAAATTTAGCAAGGTGGCCCTTACGTCCACAATGTGTACAAGTGTACACATGAGCATACATAGTGTGATGAGTGTGAACATGCGAAGCATGTGTATGCCGTGATTTGTGTGCATGCATAGAAGGAACTTGTGTTCTTTTGAAACATAGATTCCAAACGTGTATGATTCATGGCACAATGGCTCAAAGTGGAGCCCAAACAAACACACTCTTCTTAAGCATACAAATATCATTTTCAATCATAAAAGAAGAGGTGCATACAATAGGTATGCTAGATGATGAAGCTACACTAGTATGACAAATATGTGTGTCTAAATCATTTTTCAAAGAAATATTTTTATTTGAAACAATTTCCAATTCCTTAGAAATTGAAGCAATATTTTTTTTAAGGAATCATTCTCTGTATAATAAAATCATGTTTTGAAGACAAGATCTCATTTTTCTTCAAAACCTCATTGCAATCATTTTTATTTTTCAAAATCTTGTTTTCATTTAAAACAGGTTCAAGTTGGGTTTTCAAAGAATCACACTCATTTGAAATCTCAACCTTCTCTTGTAAAGTCAACTCAGTTTTTGAAAAACAAATCCTTATTTTCTTTTGTTAACTTACAAGTTTTCTTTTTCAAAACTTTATATTTTTCAAGGAGGTTCTCTCAAATAATAGATAACTCTTCATTTAATGCATCGGCATCCATACTATCAAGATCATCAAATGAAAAGCTAGCACTACCTAGTTGAGTATCCGAATGTACCTCAAGGGAGTCATTCCCTTGGACCATGTGATTGTAACTCAATAATGCATATTTTACCTCATTATTCCCATGCATTTAATAAATAAAACATGTGATTTTTACTCATCTTCTCTACATATTTGCAGGTACACACTTAATGAAGAGATAGCCCATTAATCACTTTAATTAGCAATAATTAAGTGATTAAATCATGATTAAGATAAGCCCCAAGATTTCAAATCAGATTCCAGAGAGATCCGCTCAACAACCCAAAGTTCTAGAATGCCACGTGGGTAACAACTTTGTAACGAAGTTGTAACAAGAATCTGTTGCTCAACAGATCTAGAAGTGCCGCAAATACCAGAATTTCCCGCGCTTTTTGCGGCAGTTTCACAGGGAGTTAGGATCCCGGATTTTGCGCTAACCAACTAGCTTCTGGATCCTTCACCTGGGTGCTATAAATACTCCACAAGGACCTGCGAGCTGAGACTGATCAGAGAAGAGAGAGAGATTAGTGCAAAGATTTGTATTTTGTTAGTTTTTCTTTTAGGATTTTTAGCTCTCTATGATCTTCTTCTCCCTAGATTTCATTGCAAGAGAGAGTTGTATGAGAGAGAGAGCTTGTATCATCAAGGAGTGACAACTTCATCAAGGAGTGACAACTTGAAGCTATGCAAGGATTGATCCATTCTATCTATACTTCTCTACTTGAGCTTGATTCTAGTTTGATTGCTTTCTTTACTTGCTTTGTTTACTTTCTTGCAATTTAATTTCATGCTTAGCTTTCTTTTGTAATGGCTTGTAGCTAATTCCTTTCTCCATGTACTACTAGCTAACCACTACTCTTGCTAACTACTAACTCATGGGTGATTGCTTTAATTCATCTTGCAAGTTGTATGGTCTTATCTTCTCTCCGATGGGTTTTCTTTCATTTCTTGGCAAGTATCTTGTTGTAATTCTCCATATGATTCATGTGTGCCTCACTTAGAGCCTTGTCTTTGAACAAGTGCCTTGATGGAACATGGAGATGGATCACCAATATGCTCTTTGAGTACAACTTCTTATGTCCATTAATGAATGTTGTATGTTCTTCATTTGCATCCCTTGAGTGTATCTCTTTTGATTCCATTATTGAAGTCTATCTTGTAGGCCGATGACCATCTATGGAGGCTACAAGACAAGTCCAAGAATGATCCCCCATCATCCTAGTGGGAAAGTAATTAGACCAACACGCAAGACAAATCTATGCTGATGAATCAACATGAGGCACGCATTCATTATCACGGAGTTTAGTAAGTTTTAGCAAGGTAGCAGGTTAGCTAGTCATGGTTTTCTTACATTCAAAGTCTTCTTCAAGTTTACTTTCTTTTAGATTGTTAGTCCAAAGCCAAACTCGATTTGATTTCTCTCGATTTCCACCATGAACATATCCATCCTTTCTTTCATTTGTTTTTCCATTTTGTTTTTATTCTTTTAAAAGCAAGAAGAATTCTCGTTTCCTAACTTCACTACCACTCGTCAAAGCTTCCATCGCGAGCTCTCCTGAGAATCGACTCGGTATAGCCTTATGCTATAGCGGAGATAAGAAAGGGTACATCAAATACATTTGCTTAATAATACGACACCTTTCTCATCTAATCAAATTTTTGGCGCCGTTGCCGGGGAGAGCAACGTTTTTAGGTTAAAGTGAAGTACTAAACGAATCTTCTTCTCTGTTTGCAGGGTTACAGGTGAAGAAACAGAAAATCTTGCCTTGCAGTGACATACAAGTGGACCTGGGCCTCTGCTCAAGAAAGCAGAGACCAGGATCCCTCAGTTTTTGCCGCAGATTCTGGACTTTTGCCGCAGATTCTGACTTTTGCCGCAGATCTGCGGCAATCCTGAGATCACTACTGACCTAATTTCTGCAGGGCCTCTGGTTCTGCAAAATACAGCTGCTGATATACCTGAAATCTTGTATTCTTCAACCAATATACCTGCTAAATTAAAAAAAACAGTAAAAAGTTGGTTGAATTGTTAAAAATTTTTAGACACTTGCATCTCTAGGCACGTGTCCTTTTCAATTCTTTACTTTTACTGTTGAAGAGTGCTGGAGGCAAGGTACGTTTCGCATTGCATATAGACTAGGAATCATCTCTTGCTTGATTTTCATGCTTTGAGTGAATCCTTGTTATATTCTTGTACACTTGCACCAATTCAATTTTAGGGCATTACCGATAAATAAGATAAGGTGGGGAGTTCATTACCTTTCCTTAGCCCAAAAACCACATCCCAGCACTCACAATCCCAAGCTTGTAAATAAAATTTGAATAGACGTTGGCCCTAGGGACATCTCAGACTCATTAGGAGATTTTCCTAAGGGGAAAAGTGTTGGAAATTGACTTTTGTAAAATCAGTGTCTAGGAAAGGGTTGAGGGCCGAAAGCCCGAAGGTTGCTGGTTACTTAATTAGGAACGTCTTCGGACAGAAAACCTCCCACCACCTTACCCTTCCTGGCTGATTCGCTTATAGTCAAAGTCTACACTAATCCTCCTGTGGACGATCTAAAGTTAGGAGTCGTCTAGGTCCAGGATCCTTATATAGCTGGGATTGATTTTTTCTTTTATTGTTTGTTATTTTTCTTTTCGCTGGTGTGATCGGTGCGCGTTGTTTTTGTGGCTTTATATTTGAGAGTGGTTCTGTGATCATCATTCTGCTAGAACTTTCTACACTTACACACACCACTGGACACCATGACCAACAACGTCTCACTTCAAGATCGATTTTATTCCGATTCGCACCTCCATTCCTTCATGCATTCTTCTCCCGAGCCTAATGGAAATCATTTCGAGCTGAAACCACAATCATTAATACACTCCCCAATTCCATGGTCTAGAGTCTGAGGACGCGTACCTCTTTATTCGTGAGTTTTTGAAGAGGTATGCCAAATGATGCGGATTTCCCAACTGTCTGAGGATGCTGTTAGGTTACGGTTCATACCGTTTGCACT